>ML279007.1:0-10317 GCA_005239495.1 Nicotiana undulata
CTGCCGAGAGATAAGATAAACTCCCCAGACTCACTGCTCGGCGACTCAGAGCATCGACCACCATGTTGGCCTTTCCTGGATGGTACAAAATGGTAATGTCATAATCCTTAAGAAGCTCCAACCATCTCCTCTGGCGCAAATTCAAATCTTTTTGCCTCGGCAGGTACTGCAAACTGCGGTGGTCAGTATAGATCTCACACTGAACTCCGTATAAATAATGGCGCCAAATCTTCAAGGTGTGGACAATGGCAGCTAGCTCAAGATCGTGCACTAGATATTTCTTCTCGTGCACCTTCAACTGCCTGGACGCGTAGGAAATTACCCTACCGTCCTGCATCAGAACCGCTCCCAACCCAACTCTGGAAACATCACAATAGACTGTGTAGGAACCTGAATCGGTGGGCAACACTAATACCGGAGCCGTAGTCAAAGCAAACTTGAGCTTCTGAAAGCTCTCCTCGCACTCATCAGACCATCTGAATAGGGCACCCCTTTGGGTCAATTTGGTCATAGGTGAAGCTATAGAAGAAAACCCCTCCACAAAATGACGGTAGTAACCTGCCAAACCAAGGAAACTCCTGATCTCTAGGGCTGAGGACGGTCTGGGACAACTCTGCACCACCTCAATCTTCTTCGGGTCCACCTGAATACCCTCACTAGACACCACGTGACCCAGAAAAGCCACTGAACTGAGCCAAAACTCACACTTGGAGAATTTTGCGTAAAGCTTCTCCTCCCTCAACCTCTGTAACACAACCCTCAAGTGCTGGGCATGCTCCTCTTGGCTACGAGAATACACCAGGATATCGTCAATAAACACAATGACAAATGAATCGAGGTAGGGCTGAAGCACACTGTTCATCAAATGCATGAACGCAACCGGGGCATTGGTCAACCCAAAAGACATAACCAAGAACTCATAGTGACCATATCTGGTCCTGAAGGCAGTCTTCAGAATATCAGAATTCCGAATCTTCAACTGGTGATATCCGGATCTCAAATCAATCTTGGAGAATACCTTAGCTCCCTGGAGCTGATCAAACAAATCATCAATGCGAGGCAAAGGATACCGGTTTTTCACCGTAACCTTATTCAACTGCCTATAGTCAACTCATATACGCATGGATCCATCCTTCTTCTTCACAAATAACACTGGTGCACCCCAGGGTGACACACTAGGCCGAATGAACCCTTTGTCAAGAAGCTCCTGAATCTGGTCTTTTAATTCCTTCAACTCTGCTGGGGCCATACGGTAAGGTGGAATAGAGATAGGCTGGGTATCAGGTAACAAATCAATACCAAACTCAATGTCCCTGTCAGGTGGCATGCCTGGCAGGTCTGCGGGAAACACATCTGGGAACTCACGGACCACTGGAACAGTATCAATAGAAGGAGTCTCACTGCTCACATCCCTCACAAAGGCTAGATACGACTCACACCCCTTCCCAACCATACGCTGGGCCTTCAAATAAGAAATCACCCTACTAGGCACATACTCCACCGAACCTCTCCACTCAATCCTCGGAAAGCCTGGCATAGCTAAAGTCACGATCTTGGCATGAAAATCAAGAACAACGTGGCACGGAGATAGCCAATCCATGCCCAATATCACATATAAGTCCACCATACTAAGTAACAATAGATCCACTCGGGTATCCAGACCCTCAATAGAAATGACACAAGATCGGTATACTCGATCTACCACAACCGTATCCCCCACAGGAGTCGACACATGAATAGCCGATATCAAGGACTCACGGGGTATACCCAACGAAGGTGCAAAATATGATGAAACATACGAATAAGTGGAACCAGGATCAAATAATATCGAGGCATCTCGGTGACAGACTGAAATAATACTTGTGATCACTGCATCTGAAGCAATAGAATCTGGCCTGGCCGGAAGTGCATAAAGACGAGCTGGTCCTCCACCGAATTGACCTCCCCCTCTGGGGCGACCTCTAACAGCCTGACCCCACCCCTAGCTGCCTGAGCGGGTGGTGTACAAGCTGATGTCGACGCTGGAGGCTAACCCCTCGGCTGATAAGAGCTGCTAGCAAGACGGGGGCAAAACCTCTTAACATGTCCTGGATACCCAAACTCAAAACAACCTCTACCCACGACTGACGGCGGGGACTGAAGGGAACCTCTGGAACCAGAGTAGCTGCTGGAAGAACCCTGTCCTGAGGAACCATAGAAGGACGGTGGCCTGGGTGAACCCTGAGCTGGAAGGGAACTAAATGATGAACGGCCCAAATGAGAACCATGAAACCCATGTCCTGAAGAGATCCCACTATGCACTGGACGGGCTGACTGAGGAGGCCTGAATGAACGGCCTCTGATAGGCTGAGAAGAACCTCCAGAATGAAAGCCACTATAAGTAGCAGATCCACGAGGTCTCTTGGCCTCCCTCTCCTCACGCTCCTGGCGTCGGATAGACTCAATGTCTCTGGCGATGTCCACAACTGTCTCAAAAGAAACCCCAGACACTCTCTCTCTGGTCAGAAGAATCCGCAACTGATGGTTAAGACCATCAACAAATCTCTGAATCCTCTCCCTGTCCGTAGGAACCAGCCAGACAGCATGACGAGCTAGCTCAGAAAACCTCATCTCATATCACGTCACTGTCATATCCCCCTGACGGAGCTGCTCAAACTCTCTACGCAGTTCGTCTCTCTGAGACTGTGGTACATACTTCTCTAAGAAGAGAATAGAAAACTGGTGCCAAGTCAGTGGTGATGTACTGGCGGGTATGCGCCTCTCATAGGCCTCCCACTAAGCAAGTGCCGATCCCGAGAACTGGAAAGTGGTAAATGGAACTCCGCTAGTCTCGAGTATCCCGGCTATACGAAGATCCTCTAGCACTTGTCCAAGAAAGCCTGGGCATCCTCGCCCTCAGTGCCACTGAAAGTAGGGGGCTGGAGTCTCCTGAATCTCTCCAGTCTCCGCTTCTCATCATCTGCCAAGGCAGGGACCACGAAATATGGTGCGGCAGCAACGGGCTGGACTGGGGCTACTCCCGGTGTCTGGAGCCCCCGAAGAACCTGCTCAGGAGTCCGGGCAGCTGGAGTCTGTATGCCTCCCCCGGCCTGAGATGTGGTAGCAGAAGAAGATAGAGCGACCGCCTGTGCTAAGCTGGTGCACACTGTCAGAATCTAAGTCAAGGTCTCCTGAAGACCTGGGATCACTATAAGCACACCTGGTGCCGGGTCATGCTCCGCTGGAACCTAGACTGCGGGAACCTGATCCTGAGTAATGGGAGGATCCTCAGGTGCTGCCCCACGTATCGGACGGGCTGCACCCCTTCCCCTAGCCTGACCTCGACCACGACGACCTCGACCTCGAGCTGGTATCGCTGGTGCCGGGTCATCACTACCGGTAGCCCGAGTCCTCACCATATGTGAGAAGATGAAACAATGAGAGTTAAATTCCAAGAATCAACAGAGTCGCACGACAGAATTCAAGGATATGAAGTTTCCTAAGGGTTCTGCAGCCTCTCGAAGATAAGTACAGACGTCTCTGTATCGATCCGCAAGACTCTACTAAACCTGCTCATGACTGGTGAGACCTATTCAACCTAGGGCTCTGATACCAACTTATCACGACCCGTTTCTGGGTTGTGATGGCGCCTGTCGTGGAACCAGGCTAGCTAACCGTTGCAACAATACTCAATTCATTTACTAGAGAATTTTACTCATCATTGGTTCAATTCATAGAAGTACGGACATATTTAATCATTTAAAACAGTCAAACAAAAGAAATAAGCTCCAACAATCAACCTAGGATATGGAGTCATGCAGTCATGAGCTACTAACATCAATAACATTGAGAATAATAAAACTGAAGTTTAAGTTTCAAAGTTCTAATAAAAAAGGGAAGAATAAGGAAAAGAGGGACGGGACAGCGAACGCCAGCTGCTACCTCGTCGGCTCTGAGGGAATATCTGCTATCATCGCTCCATGTCAAATATCGGAGCACCTGGATCTGCACACACAGTGTGCAGGTAAGTAACGAAAACAACCTACGGTCTGAGTAGGTAGTGACGAACTCAACCTCCGTAAATAACAATTCAAAAAATGAATATTTCAGAAATTAACCGGGTATATCAGTGACAATATCCGTAAGTAACAATTAAATGCCATGTATGTATCATGCAACTCTCACAAGTAGTCCTCTCGGTACACATATTGACCATTGGCCCGGGGAAATCCATCCCGTAACATGTACGACGTGGTGACTCAGTCACTAAATACCGAGGGGCAGGCCAATTCAGCCTTTCGGAGAAATCCATCTCCGGAATATCATACTCATCCATAATCTGTACCATGGAAATCCATCCCTCCATATCTCATAAACGGTATCTGTGCCAGGGAAATCCATCCCTCTATATGTCATATCTCGGACAAATCCGTGTTCAGGGAAATCCATCCCTCAATATCTCATATCTCGGACAAATCCATGTCCAAAAAAATCCATCCCTCAATAACTGTGCGCTCACTGGGGGTGTAAAGACTCCGGAGGGGCCGCCAAGTATATGGCCCAAGCGCTATATATATATATCAAACCCACGAAGGGTATATCATCTCAACATTTGGCGCTAGGCCCATACTCAGTTAGAATTACCAGTCTCCTCACAATACTCTCATTATGTAACAACCCAAACAATGGCAATGCATGATAAATAAATGATTTTTGAGACTGAAATACAAATACATGTATAATAACAAGACTGAGTATGCACAAGTAAAGTTCGCAATAGAAACGATAGTGATAGACCCTTTCCGGTCTCCACACATAGACACGAGGTCTTATCATTTATACTTGTTATGTTTCTTTTAGTTTCTACGCATTAATAGCGTTCAAAGTACCGATATCATGGTGGAATAATAGTTAAACCGTGCCTGGGGATAAGCCGGGCCACAACAATTCAACCAACACCCATATGCCCGTCACTTGGCGAGTGTATCATAGTAACTATCGTCAATTAACATGTACATTGGGGTTTTGAACCCCTCTGTTCCAAGGTTGAAGCCGTTACTTACCTCGAAATCGGCTCAACTCTACTCTGCCTGGCCTTTTCCTCGAGAATCAGCCTCCAAATGCTCCAAATCTATCAATAATACATAGCGTCACAATGTGCCATGGAAAAATCCCCAAATCAAAATTTAGTAAAAATACCAAAATCCTGAATTCGGTCAAAACCTGGCCCTCGGGCCCACGTCTCGAAAGTCATAAATTTTCACAACACTAGGTTCCTTTTCCTTTCCCGAGTCTAACCATACCAAGAACACGAAAATCGGACCTCAAATGGTCCTCCAATTCCCCCATTCTTCATCTCTTAAACACAAGCCCTAACCACCATTTTTCTACTGTTTTTACCCATGATTTCAACCTAAAATCGTTCTTAATGCACAATATAACGAATTTTGAGTCCAAGAAACTTACCTCCCTGAAGAAACAACGAAATACCTCTTCAAACCCCTTCAAAACCTCCAACCCATGTGCAAAAATGGTGAAAGAAAACTAATTTCGCAAAGGCTGCCTTTTATAGTTCTGCCCAGGCATTTCCGCAATAGCGGTGTTTTTCTCGCACCTGCGACTCCGCAGGCGCGACATTTTAACCGCACCTACAAAAGTCACTTAAACATCCAGGCTTCGCGCCTGCAATCTCTTCATCGCAACAGCGGTACCGCAAGGGCGACATATTGACCGCACCAGCAGTCCTTCACTTAACACCCAGAGCCCGCGCCTGCGAACCTATCTCCCGCACCTGCGACCTCGTAGGTGCGATCTTCCTTCCGCCCTTGCGACAAATTTCGCCCTACGCCTTCACTCTCGCGCCTGGCGGCCCAAGTATCGCAGGTGCGATCGCACCAGCAGTAGCAGCTTCAGCTTCAGCTGCATTTCGAGTTCCAATTTCTCCGTTTAACCTCCGAAATCAAACTCGAGCCCCTCGGGACCCCAACCAAACATACCAACATATCAAACATGGTTATTCAAACTTAGTCGAGCCATTAAAACACCAAAACAACATCAAAACCATAAATTCTCATCCAATCAAACCTATGATTCCCAAAAACTTCCGACACACTCATTTGATAAGAAACCCAACCAAACCATCTCCGAATGACCTGAAATTTTGCGGGAAAGTCCAAAATGACCTAACGAAGCTACAGCAACTCTCAAAATCCCATTCCGACCCTCGGATCAAAATCTCTTCTATCAATCGAAATTCGCCAAAATACTAACTTCGTCAATTCAAGCCTAATTCTACACCGGACATCCTAAAAATACTATGAACACACTCCTAAGTCTCAAATCACCTAACGAAGCTATCCGAACCATAAAATCCGCATTCCGAGGTCGTTTACTAATAAGTCAACTTCGGATTGACTTTTCCAATTCTAAAACTCTTGTTAGAGACTAAGTGTCTCAATCCACTCTATTTTCACTCCGAACCCGAACCAACCATCTCCAACACTTCATGAACAGTCTAACCGAGCTACTACAAGACAAAAATAAAGGAATAGATGCGTATACTGCGTAACGACGGATCGGGTCGTTACAACCCCCTTGAACCCACACCCTGTTGTTGTTGCTATTTGTTTTCTTAGAGCAATACCCTTTATGAAACTTATAACCATTCACAACGTACTTAGACATTGTTGTGACTTGAAGCCCAGATCCCCAAGATATATCTTTCAAAAATTGATTTACACCATTATTTGGTTCATTTACCTACATATTGTTAAATAAAATTCATAAGTTAGCGTGACTTCCAAACATTGTTTACCTACATAGTGTTAGAATATTATATGGATAAACTTACAAATTGTTTAAACCACATATCAAATCTCGTATATACAGAATCATGGCCAAATTGACCCACGAAGTGACTGTGACACATCAAATATTTTTAGTAGTTGCATTGAGATGTGATCACATTAAATTTTATATTTTGATAACTACTAAATCAATACTTACTTGAGAAATGGTGCAACTTCGGGGAAATTTAGTAACACATGAAGTGTAGCTGACTTGTACTCCATATCACTCAAACTTCTCTTTCTAACATCCTTAGAACATCAGCCTGGTTGATTGAATATGGACATAGACGGATATAATGGATCATTCACACATTGATCGTGTTCCTATTGGGCCTATTCCTTGCACATCTCACCTTACTCTCAAAATAATAAGAGCAAAAATGAGAATTTTTCTTTGCAAGATAAGCTTCGCATATAGATCCTTCAATCCTATTCCTCTGCTTAACAAATTGTTTGCATTTGCCAATTGTCCTACATAATTTCAGGTTAGC
Organism: Nicotiana undulata; assembly: GCA_005239495.1. Taxonomy (NCBI): domain Eukaryota; kingdom Viridiplantae; phylum Streptophyta; class Magnoliopsida; order Solanales; family Solanaceae; genus Nicotiana; species Nicotiana undulata. Next base: position 7,319 of record ML279007.1, read on the forward strand.
CAAGAACATTCAAATAAAACAGAAAATTACATGAAACTTATAATATTACCTCTCAAAGGGATACATCCATCTGTATTGAACAGGCCCTCCAAGTCGTGCCTCGTGTACAAGGTGGATTGGAAGGTGTTCCATCACATAAAAAAAACACATGGAAATATCTTTTCCATCTTAGTTGATGTTACACGAATGTTCTGATCCATCCGGAGTAGGTTTTCTTCCCTTAATGTGGAAGAACACAAGTCCTTGAAAAACAAACTAATCTCTGTGATGGGTTTCCAGATTCTTTCAGGAAAACCACAAAATGCAATAGGCAATAAGGTCTCCATGAAAACATGACAGTCATGACTTTTCAAATGGCTCAACTTCCCTACCTCCATATCAACTTTCTTTCCAAGATTCGACGCATAACCCTCAGACATATTCAATTTCGTTACCCAATCACAATTTTGCCGTCTTTCCTCCAAAGTGAATGTGTAACTTGCTTTGGGCTTGAATATCTTACCATTGTTTGCTGTCTGCAAGTATAATTCAGGCTGCCTGCAATATTCTTGTAAGTCCATTCTAGCCTTCGGGTTATCCTTTGTCTTACCTTTAACATCCATCACTGTGTTGAACAAATTTTCAAAATAATTCTTCTCAATATGCATGACATCAAGGTTGTGACGAAGAAGATTATCCTTCCAAGAAGACAACTCCCAAAATATACTCTATTTCGTCCAATTATGAGTACTTCCGTATCCGGGGAATTTATAAGGTGGAATTTCAGCAACTTTACTGAAGTTCTGGACCCTCTCCCAAATTTCCTCACCTGATAGTATCGAGGGTGGAGAATCAAACTCCAATTTATTTTATTTTTGAATGCATTTTTCATCCTTCTAAACTCATGATCAGGAGGCAAGAATTGACAATGACAATCAAACCATGATTGCTTTCGGCCATGTTTCAAAGTGAACGCTTTAGTATTTTCCATGCAGTACGGACAAGCTAGCTTATCAACAATCATCCACCCAGACAATATTCCATACGCAGGAAAATCGTTAATTGTCCACATTAAATTAGCACGCAAATTGAAATTCCGCTTGGTTGATATGTCATATGTTTCAACACCATCGTACCANTCATGAATATGGTGTCGCAGATACAGAAAAAAGGCATGAAGCCATCCGCCCACAGACCTAACCGAATGTTCCTTGGCTCACTAGCAAAATCTGGATATGTCCTATCAAAGTTCTTCCAAGCTTCTCCATCTGAAGGATGACACATAACACCAAGTGGTCTTCTATTTTCAAAGTGCCATCTCATATGAGAAGTACAACTCTTCGATGCATATAACCTCTTTAAACATAGGTATAAGAGGTGAATAATGTATCGCCTTGATGCGACCATATTCCTGCTGGAAAGCTTCTTGAAACGAGGCTTGTTGCAAAATTTACATATGTTTAAATTTGCATCATCTTTATAATATAACATGCAACCATCTTCACAACAATCAATTCTCATTGACGAAAGTCCTAACTAAGAAACCAATCTCTTTGCCTTATAGAAATCACCAGGTAAGTTGACATCATGGTCAACTAGTTCACTCATAAGGTCAATGAAAGAGTCCATGGCTGCTTGAGAAATATTCCAATCAGATTTTATACTTAGTAATCTTACTGCAACAGACAACTCAGAGTGCGGACTTCCTTCCTTTAATGGACGACTAGCTTCCTCTAACTGTTCATAAAAACGTTTTGCGTCATCATTAGGAGTTTGTTCAACATTTTCATTGGGCTCAATCTCAAATTGCATCCCAAAAGCATCTGCAACCATATCATGCTTTCTAGAATCACGATTTGTATTCTCCACCGACCTACTACTTTCACCCGCAACCATGTTATGAAATCTCCCATTGCTACCATCGAACCCTCCATGATTAGTCCACACAAAGTAATTCGCTATAAACCCCTTCCTATAAAGATGAAGTTTAACTTCCTCCGGTTTTCCAAACCTCATACAGTCGCACCTAACACAAGGCACCTAATTCTACCTTCACTTTGGTATGGTGGAAGTTCCATTGCATGTCTAATAAAGTCATCAACCCCTTCTATAAATTCCTCCCGCAATCCCGCCGATTAGGATAATTCCTATTGTACATCCAAGTACGATGTTCCATCTATACAAATAAAAGAAGAACAAATTAATTTAGTTAATTCATATCCTAATCATTTTTTTGTTAATTAATTCCATATCCTAAAGGTTCAACTCATATCCTAAAAGTTCAATTCATATCCTAAAATTTCAATTCATACACAAAAATTTCAATTCATATAAAAAAGGTTCAATTCATATAAAAAAGGTTCAATTCATAAATTAAAAGTTCAATTCATATCCTAAAATTTTAATTTATAAACTAAAATTCCAATACATATACTAAAAGTCTAATTCATATCCTAATCTTTTTTAGTTAATTAATTCCATATCCTAAAAGTTCAATTCATATCCTAAAATTTTTAATTCATATCCTAAAAGTTCAATACATATCCTCAAGACTCAATTCATATCCTTAAGTCTCAATTCATATCTAAACCCCTAAATTCTAACTAAACTATCAAGACAGTACATAATTCAAATCTAACTAAACTAAATTCAACACTAATTAAACTAATTAGTTAATAAAATTAATTAACAAAACTAATTAAAACAAGACCTAAACCCTAATTCTCAATAAAATACAATGTTCATAGAATTGAAACACTAATTCAAACAATAAACTACAATGTTGAAATAATTGAAACAAAAACTAGAAAAGATTCAAGGTTCTAGTTCAAACTTACCTTTTTTTTAGGTGGAAAAGGAGAGATTCCGGTGAGGCAGTTGTGGCAGATTCCGGCGAGGCAGTGGTGGCACGAGCAAAGGTCCGGCAAGCGAGTGGTCCGGCGAGGCAGTGGCTCAGGCGAGAAGGAGAGGGAAAGAGAGGAGAAGGGAAATTTTGGGGGAGATAATATGAAAAATTGGGG
>ML279010.1:0-15299 GCA_005239495.1 Nicotiana undulata
GCTGATTATATGCTTGGGAATGCCCCAGTGCTTGACCACGTCCCTGAGAAATAACCGTGCTGCTTCCTTGGCTTTGCAATTTGCAGTGAAAGTTGCATATTTTGAAAACCGATCAACCACCACCATGATGGTGCCAAAGCCCTCCGAGTTCGGCAAGCATGTAATGAAGTCCATGGTAACACTGTCCCATGGTTTCTCCGCTACCGGCAATGGCTCAAGCAAGCCTNAGAGTGCCGGTACACTGTCCAGGAGAAGGAGATGACGGCCGTGGTTCACTGCCTTAGAACATGGCGTCATTATCTATTGGGAGCTCACTTTCTTGTCAAAACAGACAACGTAGCGACAAGTTACTTTCAAATCTCAGAAGAAGTTATCACCCAAGCAAGCTCGGTGGCAGGACTTCTTGTCAGAATTTGACTACACATTGGAGTACAAACCCGGTAAGGCCAATGTTGTTGCCGACGCTCTAAGGAAAAATAATATTTCTGTTTTTTTTCTTCAGTTTTTAGTAAAAAAAACTTTTAGAAAAAAAAACATATGTATTAATTAATTAAGAAAAAAGAAAAAATATTGTTTCCGTTAAATAAGGGCAAATTTGCACAACTATTGGACGGTTTGGACATATTTGTGCCAAACTATTAACGACGGGCATATTTGTCCTATTTCAAATAATTCACGGGCATATTTGGACCTTTTCCGTAAAATATATGATCTATGTGTCTGGATAGGAAGGGGTTGCCTTGGCGTGACTGGTAAAGTTGCTGCCATGTGACCAGGAGGTCACGGGTTCGAGCCGTGGAAACAACCTCTTGCAGAAATGTAGGGTAAGGCTGCGTACGATAGACCCTTGTGGTCCCGGCCCTTCCCCGCGCATAGCGGGAGCTTAGTGCACCAGACTGCCCTGGTTCTTTTGTTTTTGTTGGGGCAGGGGAGTGACAGGGGAGGGGTAACTGGATTTGGTCATAATAAGGACATGTATATCTAAATTTCTTTCATGGTAGATTTATTGCCGTATATACATGTTAGCTATGAATTCTCAAGACTTCTTGAAAGATTTTAAACTGAAATGTCGAAGACAGCTTTCAAACTGTAAGTTCTATGACATAGTCAAAGTTGTATATAAGAAGAAAATTCCACTTAAGACTCTATATACGTCAAGTCATTGGTTATGATAAAGAGTTGACTACTTGTAGTTCATCGTCACCAAATAATCAGAAACGATAAACAGTAAGTTGGAAATTATGGTTCAATTTTTTCGATAAAGTGCTTGTCATATTATCCTCACCCGTTTCAGTGCAGAACTTCTGCACCGAAAGGAGATCCTGAAATAAGAACGACAAAAATGCAATTAAATGTTCCGGATAAGTAGGAAAAGAGCAGCCCGGTGCACTAAGCTCCCGCTATGCGCGGGGTCTGGGGAAGGGCCGGACCACAAGGGTCTATCGTACGCAACCTTTCCCTGCTTTCTGCAAGAGGCTGTTTCTACGGCTCGAACCCGTGACCTCCTGGTCACATGGCAACGACTTTACCGGTTACGCCAAGGCTCCCCTCCACTTTCCGGATAAGTAGGAAATAAAGATAAATAGAGCAAAACCAAGTTTGACTCATATTCTCTAACCGGTGATAGGGGTAAGGTATGCGTACACTCCGCTCTCCCCACACCCCACTAGTGAGATTTTACTGGGTATGTTGTTGTTGTTTCTCTAATCGGTGATAGCACTTGTGCCCTTTGTATATATATGTTTTGGTTCAAGCTAAACTCATTAAAGTGTAGTAGTGAAATAAGGGTTCAAGAAAGCAAACAGCAGCTTAATATCACATTTGTCCTAAACTGTAAACTCTATACATTAGAGCAGAACAGAAATAAAAGATTCATATAGCCGACTCCAACTAATTTGATAATTGAGAAGTGGTTGATCTGTTGATGATTGCGTACATAGAAGAATGAACAATCAAGGATCAACGTAGTCTTGAATGGGAAACTGCAATGGAATGGAATGGATGCAAATGATTCGTATAGCCGACCCCTAGTAGTTTAGGATTGAGTCATAGTTATTCTACTATTGACTAACGACATGGCTAATATGCCAGAAAACAGATCTAGTTGGAAATGTGACATTCCCTTATAGAGTCCAATCCTCAAACGACTATTCATTCTTTCTGTCATTTTCTGGCTTCCCAATCACTCAACAAATCGTCCCACATGTGAGAGTGATCAGGAATGTTTTGTCATGTCTATGGTCTTATAGTATTGTCAAAGGCGAGAAACACCAAGAACTGCTGGGAATTTAACCGAAAATTACAACCGAAGTTCACGCTTCGATGAACATAACCGCAACATACATCCTATGGTGGATTTTCTTTTTGTTTTATAAATGTTGCAGTTTGAGACAAACCATACTTTTTACCATTTGCATTGCCCTACACCCCCCCTCCCCCTCACTTATATTTCTTATTTTTAGCGCTTACTAGATCGCGTTGACAAAGTCGATGAAATTTGCTCTATTTATTTTCTGACTTTATCATTCTGTCAATCAGCTTTCTTGATAGAGAATTGTTGTATGCAGCCGGTTCGGGACATGGGTTGTGGCAAGACTAGCTGAAAATAATAGGAAAGTTATCTTGCAGGGTCCAATCTGTAATGGCTCTCAGGTTATAGGTTGGCATACAGATGGAACGGCAAAAAGATTCCAGAGATTCTATGCCGAAATATCAGGATTTGCATTCAATAGTACAGTACTTTGGGATCCAAAGAGGTGGAATCGGCCAACACTAGAGCCCATTAGGCAGCTCGATATAGTTAAAGGTGGCTTCCAAGTGAGTTTTACCACTACTACTGTAACTCTTATTGGATGTCCAAACAATTTTTTTATTAGTCGAGACATGCGTATACATCACAAATAACATGATTACTTACTAGCACCTTGTAACTGTAAAGATGAACAAGTGAGCGTATTACTGCAATTACAGGTGAGCACATTTATTGAACAAGTTGTGGAAGATGAAAGCCAAATGGAAGGCTTTCCGACGCACTGCTCAAGAATCATGGTTTGGCAATCTAATACAGAGCTGTTGTATCCACACCGTCATGAATGGTCGGTAAAGAATTATTCAGGGACTAGTACTGCAAGTGTGTGACAGTATCGGCATAGATGGACTGCACTTCTATAGGTGAGCAAATATTTCTTTTATATTATTTTCACTCTTCCTTTTTTTGCAAACAAATATTTATTGCAATCTTAGAGAGGGATTAACACGTTAGGTGCACACCCTGAATACAATCACTATTTCGAAGCTAAGCGATATATGTCACAACCTATGGTGAGAGTAACTTTTGTTGGACACAATTTCCATGATAGCAGAAGTAGTTCATTACTAGAACTATCTTTTACCAGTTAATCGAGCAGGAGAAACTCCTTCGCTGCTGCCTTTTCATTGGAATGCTGTGATTCCTTTCCTGCCACTTAGTATTCAACGCGCAGACAATGGGGTAACTTTTAATAGCCTAGATTAAAACGCTCCTTGTTACTTCAATCATCCAGTAAACTTCCTCCTAAATAAGATTATCTTCCCCTGCAACCGTACATTACTCTAGCAATTGGCGCTAGATGAAATGAGAATGACGGATACTGAAAACATTAAGTCTTCTAAAGATTCTTGTTCTCCAGCACGTAGACAGCGAGAGAACCAATGCCTTAAGCCTTAGTAACATCAGAGCACAACGTATTAGCAAAGTTACCTCATTTTTTAATATTTTAGAGATCATGTATTGAGACAAGAGCGGGTTGCTCTAGTGATAAGCACCCTCCACTTCCAACCAAGAGGTTGTAAGTTCGAGCCACCCCAAGAGCAAGGTGGGGAGTTCTTGGAGGGAAGGATGCCGAGGGTCTATTCGGAAACAACCTCAAACAGCCTCTCTACCCCAGGGTAGGGGTAAGGTCTGCGTACACACTACCTTCCCCAAACCCCACTAGTGGGATTATACTAGGTTGTTGTTGTTGTATGTATTGAGACTCAAGCACAACAATGTCACCTAAATTCATTTGTGTGTGTGCGTGTGTGTTTTTCCCCCCTTTTTTTTCCTGAAAATGGGAGATGGAAGACCTCTCTTGAAGTTATAAGATGTCTACCGTTGTCTAGGAAAATAAACGTGAAAGTAAAAAACAAATAACGTTTTATCCAGTTCTATTTTACTTCTCAACGTGTCTTGATTTTGGTTTCTCTATTACACCATTCTCTTCCTTTCCAGTCGCAGGGAGAGATAGTTAAGACTATGAGCATCTACTGCAAAAAATTTATCTTGACTGTCCGCTGGTGGTTACAGGTGCTGCCTCCCTTCTTTTCTTGTTACAAGGGAACATTTCTGTACAGTTTCTGAGTTCGTCGCGCTTTACACATCTGGCTATTAAGTGGAAAACCACAGTAAGCCAGGTTGTAAACTGATTGGTGAGAAGATATCATTGTCGTCTACACAAATGTAGAGTTGCAAAGTATCCGGCCAAGTCTTTCGACTAAAGATTATTCGAAATACAACTAAATGGTTCAATGGAGGATTCAACCTCATTGAGCAGCTTGCAGATTAGTTGCTAGACTTAGCTTAGCAAGATTGGATCTGGGGACGGTTGTGTGTACACAGACCATACCCCTACCTTGTGGAGATAGAGATACCGTTTCCAATTGTAAGATGAAAACTATGTAACACGAAACAGCCTAGCTAATCAGAAACGAGCCAATTCAATTGATGGTGCGAACGCAATTTCGTTCTTGTCAACTTCCAAAATCTGTCCTTTTTGTATAGTATGCATGCGTGTGTGTGTCTTTTAGTTGTGAAAGTTCAGGTGTATAGATCTTGTTCTGTTGAAAAAAGAACCAAAAACATTTAGTGAATGAAGGTTAAACTGTCACTGTCTTATTATTGCATTCTAGAAGGAAGCCTCTGAGCAACACTAAAGTTATCTCTGCATGACATATAGTTACGGGTTCGAGCCGTGGAAGCAGTTGTTAGTAACACACCCCTTGGGTAGGGGTGTTCATAAAAACCCGAAAAACCGAACCAAACTGAAAATCGAACTAAACCGACCAAAAAATCGATACTTTTTAGGTTTGTTTTGATTTTGGTTTTGAATTTTAAAAACTGATCAAATTTGGTTTGGTTTTGGTTTTAATAAAAAAATAACCGGAAAAAATCGAACCAAACCGACTATAAAAGTGGCTATTTAAAATACACACACACATATAGTTTCTAAAATTTTAATGATAAATTTTAGTCATTTTGTATTTTTAGTCTAGTTCTTTGCTATTATATTAATCTAATTCCTTGTCTTTACATTCTAGTTTGATTGATAATTTTCTCTTGCTACGTACAAGAATTTATTTCATATTAAAAATAATCGATTTTTAATTGAGTACTTAAATTATTCTATCACTATTTGATTCAATTATCATGAATATATCTTGGTCGGTAAATAATAGATTTCTCAAAAAGAGCAACTGATTTGATAGTGCTACGTTGAAAATGTAGACGGCGGAATATGCGTTTGGTAGTGTGTCTCATTTTTAAGAAAACCCCCCGATAAATAACCGAAAAAATCGAAATACCGACAAAAACCGAAGCGATAAAAAACCGGCTTACTTGATTTGGTTTCTTTTTAGGAAAAAACCGACTCAAACCGAATCATGAATACCCTACCATTGAGTATGGTCCTTCCTCCAACCCTATGCGAATGCTCTTATGCACGGGGCCACACTTGTTATTGCATTCTAAAACTTGTTAAAGATAAATCATATAAGTATCCAGGCTAGTGATGGAAATACATCGGCTAAAGTAATATCAACTTTGACAGTAAATTTTATTATGTACTAAGGGTGTTAACCGGGTGGGTCGGGCCGGATTGGGAATTTACTGAACCGTACGGGTAGGGAACGGGTTTCGGGTTGTGGCTTAACGGGTTTAACGGTTTCGGGTTAATCCGGGTAAAAACTAAACCGTACGGGTATGGGTTTAACGGGCTGGGCTGTAATTTTTTTTTTTTAAATTTTTTGTCCAACTATTGTAATTTGTAATTTTCTCGTTATAACCGGTCCGGGCCGGTTAACCCGGTAAGGTAACTGTTCACTTTGACCGGGTTTGACCGGTCCGGTACCCAAACCATAAACGGATCAACCCTCTCTACCCCGCCTACCTAGCCCACCCAGCCCCTTCATATCGGGCAGGTCCGATACCGGTTTTAACCGGTCTGGGCCGGTCCGGAACCGGGTCAAACCGTCCTGTTTGACATACAATAAATTGACGTTGCTCAAAAAATAATGTAAAAAGTTTGATTAAAACTAATACGTATATTAAACCTTTGGTGAGGGAATAGAAGCAAAATGTCGATATGTCCGAGTGGTTAAGGAGACAGACTCGAAATCTGTTGGGCTTTGCCTGCGCAGGTTCGAATCCTGCTGTCGACGCTCCTACCTTTTTAATCATTTTTTTTCTTTTTTTATATATATAAATTAATTTTTTGAGTTTTTTGGCGTTCTGACTAAATTCTCATGAATATTGACTAAACATCATAGCTAGAGATTTTAAACTTTCTGTCTACAAAAAAACAGTTTTAAAGAAGACAACATTAAACCGTTTTGGCTTAGAATATTTTGATGATCTATGTTCTATGCACTGCTTGTTGAAAAATTAGTGATATCTTAAAATGTAATATTCGTCTTGACTTGGAAAAAAAGTTCTCTTTGAAAAATCATTACATTTACTTATTATTTAGTAAATTATTTTATAATTAATAGAGCCAAACTAGTCGTTAACTAACCGTTATCTAGCCGTTGGAGCAACGCCTGTATAAACATGGTCTTTGGAGAGCTAAAGACACTTTATAACATAACTTTCTAATACAACTTTCTAAATCATCTTTCTATATTACAAGTTTATTTTATTCTTAGTTTATATCCAAATGTATATAAATATATTTTTGTATATCACAATGTAAATAAAAGTATTTTTTTCTTTGTACATTTTCATCCCACTGCTTTTTTTTGTGCATAATTTGCAAGAATGTTTTCTAAACTATGAGAGCAAAAGACAAGAGATAGAAGAAGAAATACAATGAGAGAAAAGGGAGGGAAGTCAAACTAAGCGAATAGTTTTTTTTTTAGAGAGAAGAGTAGTTTTTTTTAGGATTTGGCTATATAATGCCAATTTTTTGGGGCTATCTTTGCCCAAACCTAATGTAAGACTAAAAAATTGTCAATTACTGTTATGTGTTATTATAAGATGCCAATTTTTCTTTTATATATTATTGTGTGGGCGAAATATCTTTAATTACAGTGACCTTATATATCAAACAAAGACTGAAGAGAAACATCAATTCACTTTGAGAGAAATGTATTACATCTCTTGGTTTATACAAGGTTTTCCTTCTTTTGAAAGTGCATAAAATAGTTTCATATCAAGTACAACAAGATGATAGTGATAACACAATGCAACGTGGAGTGTTTCTAGAGGCGGATCTAGAATTTGGATATTTTGATTCTCGGTGCTTTGAACGTCGCCATGTTGCAATTATATAGTCCAAATAGTGTATACATTTGGTCGATTTGATCATAATCTAATCTGTCGTGAGCGGTAAAGCTATCTCTATCTGCCAAAAGAAAATAGAAACGGAGTAAAAATTTATCCGTGTTGGATATTTACACCACACAGCCTAGCTAATTAGAATTTAAAAATGAGAAAGTGAACTTCAATTTCTACGAATTTAAATATTTACATAGCTTTCGTTTCATTTAATTTTTGGCACTTGTGAAACTTTAATTTTTTCTAAACTATGTCGGTTTTTTTTTGTTTCACACCCGGTATCGGTACTCACATTGGAGTTCGACTAAATTTGGATTCGCGTCGGGAAGTCCCACACTGAAGGCTAAAGCGCTCCTTAATAAATACGACTTTATACCCAAGGACTCGAACTCGAGACCTCTAGTTAAAAATGAAGGAGTACTTACCAAACCATATGGATTGACCACCCTTTAGATGGTATATAATGAAACATTCTTAAACTCTGAAGTATTTTGATGATGATAACATTTACTTCCCGAATTGTCTAACGCAGGATAGTAGAATGGATGTAGGGGTAAAACTCATAAATCTGAATTATTGCATGTTTGGCCAAGTTTCTTTTGACGTAAAATCGGTTTTTTTTTGGTTGTCGAAAGGGTTTTTTGCTAAAATTAAGGTGTTTGGCCAAGCCTTTAAAAGAAAAGAAAAAAATGCTTTTGAGGAGAAGCAGAAGCAGTAATGTTTGGCTATAATTATGTATTTTTAGTGCATTACTTACCTTACATTTTGCGACTTTAATGCTAAACTATATTATATTTGTGCTTAATTAAATTTATTTTATGTGTTGATACATTAGAGATGAAATTGGAGCAAGGTAAATATTGGGTGTTTAATTCATGCTCTAAAACAATATTATAGCTGAGCAAAAGAAGAAGACAAAAGAAAGAAACAATTGCAAAGGAAAAAATAGACAAGAACGAGAATGAGAAAAGTTGGCAACAAAATTGAATGTAGCAGCAGTTGGGCGACGCGAGCAATTTAGCTCGCTGTAGAGCATGCGACGCGAGCAATCTATCTTGCGGTGGAGCTTGATTAAAGCCTGTTTTGTCTTCTATTTGGTTTTGGACTTAGATTATTTTATTTGGGTCTTTTCCCTATATTTATAAATATTAGTAGACTTTATTTATAAATAATTCTGGAGAAAATAAAATATCATATAAATAGAAAATGTAAACGAAATAAAAGTTAATCCGACCTCACTGAATATACAGTGTTTCCTTAAGGAATTTAATCCCCTCCTAGTACCCAAGGTTATGGATTATTTTCTCCAGGATAGAACAAATTACACACTGGTGTAGTGGTACTTCAAACCCCAGTGTTTCAGCGAACACAAAGTTCGGTAGCAAATCACACTTACTGTTGCTTTCTTTGAAGTTAAAAGTATGCAGAAAAAGGAGGAGAACTCAGAAAATCGTATGAAAAATCTGAGAGAATAGACTGATATTTATAGCCAATGTTGGGCCGAAAACTGAAGAGGTGCAACTCTTCAGAATGGATGTTTATGCAAAACGGCCATAGCATAAATGTCATAACATAAATAACATAAATGACTATTTACTCAACAATAAATCGGAAATTGAAGAGGGAAGTTAATTTAACGAAAAACGGATAACGAAATTGGATTTAATATTAATATTTTGTTATTAAAACGAATATTTAATAACATTTCTGTTAATGTTTACTATTAACAAATAAATTTGGTCCCAAAAATTAATCAATCAATCGATCATTTGACCGAATCCGAATCCGAATCTGAAGCCGACCTGAGCGAGCGAGCAACAACGACATCGCGATGCTTGCCTTCTTCTCAACTCTTAAGGATCTAGAAGAGCAATTGATTATATACCCATCAAAAACCTCTTCCTCTTCCAATATGGGACAATGTCTCTTTGTCAAGGAGAGAATCTCAAATGAAACTCAAATATTCATTTTTCCTCCATTTCCCATTCACTCTCTTTTAAGATACATTAAAATATTAATATTAAATCCAATTCCGTTTTTCGTTTTTCAGTTTTGTAACTGAAAATTAACCCCCCCCCCCCTTCAATTATCTCGGTTTATTGTTGAGCAAATAGTCATTTATGTTATGGCATTTATGCTATGGCCGTTTTGCATAAACATCCATTCTGAAGAGTTGCACCTCTTCAGTTTTCGGCCCAACATTGGCTATAAATACAAGTTCATTCTCTCATATATGGTTTTAAGTGTGTTTTTGTATCCGATAAGGTTGTAATAAGTAAGAACAAAATATTTGTAGGAAAATGTTACCTCACTGAGGGCCTTTTCAAGCTGAATGTAATGGTTGTTGAGAATAATAATAAAATTTCATCTTCGTCTTACTTACTTGAGTCAAATGAATTATGGCATATACGTTTGGGTCATGTCAATTATAAAACCTTGCGGAAAAAGATTAATTTGGAAGTATTGCCAAAGTTTGAATGCGACAAATCAAAATGTCAAAAATGTGTGGAATCTAAGTATATTAAACATCCTTATAAGTCAGTTGAAAGGAATTCAAATCATTTAGACGTAATTCACACAGATATGTGCGACATGAAGTCAATATCATCTCGCGGTGAAAAAACTATTTCATAACTTTTATTGACGATAGTACTCGATATTGCTATGTTTACTTGCTTAATAGTAAAGATGAAGCAATAGACGCATTCAAGCAATACAAAAATGAAGTTGAAACACAACTTAACAAGAAAATCAAAATGATAAAAAGTGATATGGGTGGTGAATATGAATCTCCTTTTGAAGAAACATGTTTAGAATATGAAATTATTAATCAAACAACGACACCTTACACACCCCAATCCAATGGGATTGTGAAAAGAAAGAATCGTTTCTGTAGTGATCTTATGTCGGATATACTCGGTCAATCGGTAGATTTGATATCTTTGAACCGTCGAACTTTGGTGTATACCTAAACAACCATAAGTCACACAATCAACCCTTAACCGTCTTTGGTTCTCATTGTTGTGTTCGTTTCAGCCATGAACACCGTTTGGTTTCATAAGTGCGTAGAGAACTGGCCTTTCAAAATTCTCCTTGAAGCGGCTAACACTTCACACTTACATAGGTGATTCCTAAACGTGTCATCCCGTATATACACAATTTGATATACCCCGTATCAAATTTAGAAATCATTAAAAAGACTTAATGCTTTATCCTTGGTATTGAACATTGTCTCATCACGAGAATGGACCAAAATTTTAGTTGACAATGTTGAACCGTCATTAATGAATTTGTTTGATCTCCTTGAACCTAGATCTTGGGATCTCTAGTCTTCTAGGTAGATTTACCACCACAATGACTTGTTCTCAGCCATAGTATCATTCCCCTTGATGGTTTCTCAACTACCTCTCTAGTTAGGCCTTTTGTAAGTGGATTTGACACATTATCACTTGACTTTACATAGTCAATCGTGATAATTCCTCTAGAGAGTAATTGCCTAACGGTTTTATGTCTTCTTCGTATATGACGAGATTTACCGTTATACATAACGCTCCCTGCCCTTCCAATTGCCGCTTGACTATCGCAATGTATGCATATTGGTGCCAACAGTTTGGGCCAAAATGGAACGTCTTCCAAGAAATTCCGGAGCCATTCAACTACTTCACTGGCTTTATCTAAGGCTATGAACTCAGCCTCCATTGTAGAGCGGGCAATACAAGTTTGTTTGGATGACTTCCAAGATACCGCTCCTCCACCAATATTGAATACATATCCACTTGTGGACTTAGAATCGGTTGAACCGGTGATCCAATTTGCATCACAGTATCCCTCAATCACCGCAGTATATTTAATGTAATGCAAAGCAAAGTCTTGTGTATGTTCTAAACATCCCAAAACTCGTTTCATTGTCATCCAATGAGATTGACATGGATTGCTCGTGTATCAACTCAATTTACTTATAGCACAAGCTATATCTGGTCGTGTATAATTCATGATTTACATTAAGCATCCCAACAAACGAGCATAATCCAATTGTAATATGCTTTGGCCTTTGTTCTTTGCTAATGCAAGATTCACGTCAATTGNGCATAATCCAATTGTGATATGCTCTGGCCTTTGTTCTTTGCTAATGCAAGATTCATGTCAATTGTAGTCTTTGCAACTTTAAACCCTTAGTGCTTGAATTTTTCAAGTACTGTCTTAATATAATGAGATTGTGACAATGTCAGACCTTGAGGAGTCTTATGGATCTCAATTTCCAGAATTAAATCAGCAACTCCCAAGTCTTTCATATCAACTTGTCAGTTAGCATACACTTTGTCGCATTTATGTTAGCAATGTCATTACTCATTATCAGCATATCATCCACATATGAGAAAACAATGACTATGTGATTTGGAAATTTTTTAATGTACACACATTTATCACATTCATTTATCTTAAAACCATTTGACAATATTGTTTGGTCAAATTTCACATGTCATTGTTTGGGTGCTTGTTTTAGTCCGTAAAGGGACTTAACAAGTCTACATACCTTCTTTTCTTTACCTGGAACCACAAACCCTTCAGGTTGTTCCATGTAAATTTTTTCCTCCAACTCTCCATTTAAGAAGGCTGTCTTAATATCCATTTGATGAATTTCAAGACCATAAACTGCAGCTAACGCTACTAACGTTCGTATTGACGTAATTCTTATAACTGGAGAGTATGTATCAAAATAGTCAAGAACTTCTCGTTGTCTATACCCTTTGACCACAAGTCTTGCCTTATATTTTGTCAATAGTGCCATCATCTTTCATTTTCCTCTTAAATATCCATTTAGAACCCAAAGGTTTATTTCCAGGAGGAAGATCAACCAATTCCCATGTATAATTGTTCAATATGGATTCTATTTCACTATTGACTGCCTCTTTCCAAAACAATAATTCCGAAGAAGACATAGGTTCTTTAAATGTTTGAGGCTCATTCTCCAATAAGAAAGTCACAAAATCTGGTCCAAATGAAGTAGACGTTCTTTGATGTTTACTACGTCTTAGATCCTCTTGATTAAATGTACTTTTTTTTGTTTCTTCCCGAGGTCGTTCACATCCTTCACCAATCGACTCACATTCCTTTTTATATGGATATATATTTTCAAAGAACTCAGCATTATTTTATGACCGTATTATTATGAATGTCGGGATTTTCTGATTTATGAACCAGAAATCGATATGCTTTACTATTGGTCGCATATCCTATGAAAACACAATCAACGGTTTTCGGTCCTATTTTTACCCTTTCGGGTTTAGGAGCTTGCACTTTTGCCAAACACCCTCACACTTTAAAATAATTCAAGTTGGGCTTCCTTCCTTTCTATTTTTCATATGGAATGGATTGTGTTTTGCTATGGGGTACTCGATTTAGTATTCGGTTAGCCGTAAGAACGGCTTTCCCCAAAGTTTATGTTGCAAACCAGAACTTATCAATAATGCGTTCATCATCTCCTTTAATGAACGATTCTTTCTTTTCGCAATCCCATTGGATTGGGGTGTGTAAGAGGTCATTGTTTGATGAATTCCATATTCTAAACATGTTTCTTCAAAAGGAGATTCATATTCACCACCCCTATCACTTCTTATTATTTTGATTTTCTTGTTAAGCTGCGTTTCAACTTCATTTTTGTATTGCTTGAATGCGTCTATTGCTTCATCTTTACTATTAAGCAAGTAAACATAGCAATATCGAGTACTATCGTCAATAAAAGTTATGAAATACTTCTTTCCACCGCGAGATGATATTGACTTCATGTCGCAAATATTTGTGTGAATTAAGTCTAAAGGATTTGAATTCCTTTCAACTGACTTATAAGGATGTTTAATATACTTAGATTCCACACATTTTTGACATTTTGATTTGTCGCATTCAAACTTTGGCAATACTTCCAAATTAATCTTTTTCCGCAAGGTTTTATAATTGACATGACCCAAACGTATATGCCATCATTCATTTGACTCAGATAAGTAAGACGAAACTGAAATTTTATTATTATTCTCAAAAACTATTACATTCAGCTTGAAAAGGCCCTCAGTGAGGTAACATTTTCCTACAAATATTTCGTTCTTACTTAATACAACCTTAGCGGATACGAAAACACACTTAAAACCGTTCTTAACAAGAAGTCCAGCAGAGACTAAGTTCTTCCTAATCTCGGGAACATGAAGGATGTTATTCAAAGTCACCACCTTGCCAGAAGTCATTTTGATAAAAATGTTCCCACATCCTTCAATTTTAGCCGTTGCAGCATTTCCCATAGTAAGCGTCTCTTCGGGTCCAACAGGAGCATATGTAGAAAACGCTTCCCTAACATCACAAACATGGCGAGTGGCTCCAGAATCAATCCACCACTCCTTAGGATTTCCTACCAGGTTGCATCCAGAAAGCATAGCACACGAGTCATCAACATCTTCGTGTTTTTCAACCATGTTTGCTTGAACCTTCTTCTTGTCTTTCTTTGGAGCACGACAATCTGTAGATTTGTGTCCAGCTTTTCCACAGTTGTAGCAATTTCGGTTGAACCACTTCTTGCTTGGGTTGCTTTTTGGTCCAGAAGCTTGCTTCCTCTTTCTCTTATTTTGAGGAGTATCCTCAACAATGTTTGCTCCCATTATTGTTGAGTTTCCATGACCTCTCTTCTCAGCAACTTTGTTGTCCTCTTCGATTCTCAACCGAACAATGAGATCTTCAAGCGACATCTCCTTACGTTTGTGTTTCAAGTAGTTTTTGAAGTCCTTCCACAAAAGAGGCAACTTCTCAATCATCGCTACAACTTGGAATGCTTCATTGATGACAAGACCTTCAATGAAACTTCTGTTAGTATAATTACTAAAATTACTACTTTCAACTAGAGGTGGCTAACGGGCCGGTTCAAACCGGGACCGGACCGGCCCAGACCGGTTCAAATCAGGACCGGACCGGCCCGGTTCATAGGGGGCCGGGTGGGGCTGGGTTAAGGGGTTAGGGGGGTTGAAACGGATTAAATTTTTAAAATGGGTTACCGGACCGGACCAACCTGGTTCAAATGAACAGTGCTTGAACTGGTTAAATCGGCCCGGACCGGTTCAACAGTCAAAATTTTTTTTTTTTTTTTTTTTTTTAAATTTTTAAAATCTTGTGGGTCCCACTAGCCGTTGGCAACGGTCACCCATGGCAGGGATCCGTTGCCTAACGGGTAATTTACAAAAATAGCCCATTTTTCTTTTAAAATTAACCTATTTTCAATTTACAAAATTAACCTTCTCTAAAACTATAAATAACCCCCTCCCCCCTCTTCTTCATTTCTTCACTCAACCATCATTTCTCAATCTCAATTTCTCTCATTCTCATTCTCCAATTTTCAAGACTTCAAGTCTTCAATTCATCTTCTAATTTTATTTGGCTCTTTTATTTGGAATTTAATTTATCGTGTTTTATCATTCGGATTTTGAAGTTTGAACAATTGAACTTCAAAATTGAAATACTTGCTTGACGTTTGATTTGGAATTGCGAAATCATCAAGTGCTCAATTTATTTCCGAATTCGGTGCACTCTCTCCAACTCTTTCTCTTATTTATTATTTTATTTGCATATTTAATTTTTGCTTATACTTCAATTTTACAATATGTTTAATGCTGCTAAAAGAGCGTGTAGAAAGGTTACTGGTAGGGAAAATAAAAGAAGAGGTAGTCCTTCAACATCTGGTAGTAATAGTAATATC
>ML279011.1:0-73143 GCA_005239495.1 Nicotiana undulata
GTTGTGACACACTGATAAGGCTATATTTCAAGCCATCTATCATATACACATGCTCAATTGAACATGTGTCATCTTTACTTATCTTGACGACCCCTATTATTTCACCTTTGTTTCTGTTTCCAAAGGAGACATTTCCTTCTTTGAGATTTTCAAGTGAAAGGAACCGTTCCTTGTTCCCTGTCATATGCTTAGAACAGCCACTATCCAAAAACCAAAAATGGCTGCCTCCCTTCACTTGTACCTTCAAAAGAAATCAGGGGTTAGTTTTAAGAACCCAAACTAGTTTGGGTCCCTTTCCATGAGAGAATGGATGAATCAGATTTTTTCTGACCCAATTTGGTAGCCAATTTTCTTTTTAATGAATCTCTCATTTTTTTTACTGGCCTTTTCCTTTGCAGAGCACTCATATTTAGAGTGTCCAATATTCCCACAATGGGAGCAAATTTTATTTTCAAGGAGAGTGAGATACTTGCTTTTGGGATCCCATTTAGGCAATTGACTCCCAAAACNTAGTTCTAGAATCTCAGTTTTAAGTGGTTGAACCTGGTTCATCAAGACATTGTTTTTCTTTTCAGATTCACTGACTCTTATTTCTAGGTCCATGCATTTTGCTCTCAGCATTGCACACTCTTTAGATAGTTGATCTTTCTCTTTAGAGTTCTCCTCAGAATCATCAATGAAGTCCAGTAGCAACTCAGAGAGTTTCTCCTTATATAGAAATTTTATTTTTGTTTTGAGATGTGAGATACTTATCTGTGGTTCTTCATAAGTCTCCTCGTCAGATTCTCCAATTTCCATGAGAGCTTGATCTTTTGTCTCACCATCTTCTTATTCTTCATCTGAACTTTCCCCCCAAGCAGCAACCATAGCCTTTGTAGTAGTTTCTTGGGTTGGACCAGTTCCTTCTTCCTGTTCTTTCTTTCATATCTCTCCTTCCTCCATTCTACTTCCCACTGGGGGCAGTTCTTGATGAGATGATCAGTTTTTCCACACTTGTAGCATCCCTCATTAGCTGGCCTTTCAGGAGCCTTTGCCTTGTTGAAGTTTCCCCCTCTAGAGATGCCTTTCTTCCTCATGAGAAAGTTTCTGAATTCTTTGGTGATCATGGCCATCTCATCATCCTCCAGATCTGCTCCCTCTGTGATCCTTAGTGCTAGACTTCTTTCTTTCTTTGGGGCATCCATTTTCATGGTCTGCCTTCTGAGTTCATAAGCAGTAAGGTTGCCAATCAACTCATCTAGTCTAAGGGTTGCCATATTTTTGGATTCCTGAATGGCAGTTATCTTGCTTTCCCAGGAGATAGGCAGAACCCTTGTCAAAATCTTCTCAACCTTGTCTTCTTCAAGGATGACTCTTCCAAGAGACTTGAGTTCATTAGTCAAGGTTGTGAACCTTGTGTACATCTCCTGAATTGTTTCACCTTCCTTCATAGTGAAGTTTTCATGCTGAGAGTGTAGCAATGTACCTCTAAACCTCTTCACTTGAGTTGTTCCTTCATGTGCCACTTGTAGAGTATCCCAGATTTCCTTGGCAGTGGTGCAACTTTGGATTCTGTTGTATTCATTTGGGCCTAGTCCACACACTAGCCACTTCTTAGCCTTGGCATTCTTCTCCCATTTCTTCAGATCCTAAACCGTGGAGTCAGCCCTAGTTTTAGGCACATCTACTCCGTCAACAGTTTTCTTCATTGTTGCAAGCGGTCCATCAGTGACTATGTCCCAGAGTTCATAGTCCTCTCCAATAATATGATCCTTCATTCTATTCTTCCACCAAGAATAGTACTGACCGTTGAAGAGTGGTGGTCTTGCAGTTGATTGTCATTCCCAGTTCCCAGGTGGTGCACTCATCTTGATCTTTTCCTAGGTGTTAGCCTCTTCAAGGATAACCTGCTCTGATACCAATTGATGTTTTAGACTTCAATACTACACAATATTATAAGTTAATTGTGCAGTACCCAATTTTCGAGTGCTGTCTAATAAGAAGAACCTGGTTCTTCTTAGTCTACTACTTACTACTGTTTGCGGAATAATTAAGCAGTAATAGTAAAGACACATGGATTTTTACGTGGAAAACACCTGGCTCAAAAGGTGAAAAACCCACGACCTATTCCTCGGTAGGATTTTCTCAAAACTCTTCACTAAACTCTGATCCAAAACGGACTTACAAAATAAACTCTTTTGTAATCCTAGGACTAACTCTAATCCTCTTTGTATCAACTAGCCTCTAGCTAATTTCTACATATTTCAAGCTAACTCTAANCAACTAGACTCAACATACAAACAATGAAATTGTTCCTTCTAGTTGAACTGTAGCCTTTGTATCGCACAATAATTCTGCTTGCAAAACCTCTAGAACATTTGCTTCAGAACTTGATTCACTTTTGTACTTGTGCGTCACTTCTTTCAGCAGTAATACTTTGATTATTTATAGAGGCCATTTGTTGAGTCCATGATACAATTCTGATCCAACTCTTCCTTGGTAGACAAGTTTGATTGTAACTCAACTTCCTTCATCTATTCTTGTCCTAGCTGAAATCAACTTCTGTCTTCTCTATCAATTTGCAACCTTTTCGTATTAGGAGACATTCTCTTAGTTCTTTGATACTTAGCAATCACTAATATCTCCTAGACTTATACGATTTGTGATCCAACTGCTTCGTACAGAAGTATATGTTATGATGGACCTGGTTCAACTGGACACCTGTTGTCAATCTTCAAAACTCATTCAGTGACATGGGCCAACAACATGCTCATTCGGGTTGGTCGTTCCATTGTACATAGTAATCTTGGGCATGCAGAACTTCTTGGAAATCGGCTTGGGAGCCGCACTCGGGGGGGGAGGTTTTTGCACAAACATTTTGGAATCCAGACCCTTCAATATTGGCGGGGCCCTGGGATTTGATCGACCTTGGAGTTGTAAGTTTCCACCTTCTTGCCGTTTGTCCCAATATTCTTTTCCCCCGACTCAATCCGTTTTGTCAGTTCTTCGAGCATCTTCATGATTGTAGGATCGGTCCCCGATACTTTCTCGTTCGATTTCCTTGAAGTCGATTCGACCCTGTGGACAACTTCCTAGGACTGCTTGGGCTCGATCCTGCTCAGTGGGTGATTCTGGTTTTGGAGTTGGGCTACCGCTGCCTGTTGAGCCTGCAACATTTCGAAGATCACCCGCAAGCTGACCCCTCCCTCTTCGCCGCCATGTGTTCTTCGAGCGGCTGATCGAACAACTCAACGGACGTTGTCCTCGGGATCGACGGCCAACTTTGTGTTGATGGCTACATGTCAGCTGATGTCGACTGGATCTACAACTAGAGCTTCATCGAGGCCAACCGGAAGTACGTCGTTCCCTGGCGCTATGTTATCATTTTCGTCGTGGTGACCGAAATCATTGTCAGCGTGCTGGGGTGCTGACTGAGAGTTCAAAATTTTGGTCCTGGAATCAAAGATACTCCAAATAACAAGTATAAAATAATGTGTGTTATGAAAGTTTGTACCAGATAATCACTCTTATCCTTAGCCTAGGGTGGGCGCCAAACTGTTTACTCTCAAGTCGGATAACAATTGAAATTATATGAAGTTTTAAGGATACGTGATATAACTTGATGTGAATTAAGAAAACAGATTACTATTGAAATTGATGATAAAAGAATAAATGCAAACCACACAAATTGAACAACCTTGGCCTTCGAGTTCGATCACCCTTAAATCAAGAAATGCTAACAGTAGAATAACAAGATGATAAAGGTTAGAAATAACAGTATATTGCTTTGTGATACGTATTGCAATGTGTCTTACAAATGATCAAACCCCCTTTTATATAATAGGGGTGTCCTACTCTTGATACAATTCTATACAAGGTAAAAAAACCTCATGATTTTCTAATTAATCGGCCTCTCCTTGATTCGTGCCGGGATTTCCGTTGTAATCTTCAACCAATCACGGATATTTCGGTCTTCTGTTAGTTGGCTCGGCAAATTTCCCTCGATCTTGTTTGGTTTCGATCTTGTTCGGTCCCGGAGTCACGAGCTCAACGATGTAACTTCGCACCTTGGTTAGATATAACTCGAGATCGAGCTTTAACCTGTCATGCTTAAGTCTCGATTAGTCACACAAGAGGCGAACCCGGTTTCGACCGTATACAATATTACCTGGTAACGCACTAGTGTTATCTTGGAAATTTTTATTCAAAATTGCTTTATTATTACAAAGAAATAGTTATAAGTAGTGTGTTGATCACATTGCAAATTTAACGGAACGACCTAATGTCTTATCATTCTTCTCTTGCTTGGAAGAAAGGTGTGGGCCAAACGTCACACTTTAGATTTTGTTTTTTTGACAATTTTCTAACTAAGGTACAGTCCTACATGAAAATGATGAATTAGCATGAAGATGAATATGACCTGGGAAGAGAAGAGTAAAGAGCTATTGTCTTGGTCACTAAGATATTAACACTTGAATTTCGATCCACAGTGTTTTATAAATTATAACTAAATTATGCAAAATCCATAGAAAACCCTCCAAGATGTACAACTTAAGGAGTTCAATTTAACATTTATTTTTACACCAGTAATATCACCTAAAAGATACTACATGTGAAATTACACTGATAGTATATATTTTTCATATTGTCTTCATATATAAGTATACTTCGAAATATGTTATAACTTTCTGGTTATAGATATCGTGGGTATATATTCTTTGTAAGAACATATAGTGTTATGAGTAGATAAGGATTTACTGAAGAAAATAGACTTTAGCTACACTCTTATCAATTGGTGGAATATCACATTCCTAGTGATTAGTTTTTTTCCTTTGGCTGCAGGTTTGGGTTCACAATAGTGGGAATTTAGACAACTATTAGTACCTAATTATTAACCAAACAATATCGTCTAAACATGTCTATATAAGCATATCTCATAGGCTCCTCAAATATCATTCCATGCAAATAGGTTCACAGTACATGATCTCTCTCACTTTCCAAATATAGAAAGTTACAAAGCAAGAGAGAAGAATCATGAGCGCTTCTATTTTTTCTCCACGATCAATTTTACTTGCTATTTTCTGCATCACTTGTAGTATTTTTCTATTTCCAGAGTTTGTCACTGCTGGTGTTACAAGGCATTACAAGTTCGATGTAGGTTTCTTTAGCTTAATTATAACGTTGTAACTCTTAAAATTTAGTAAATGATCAATTCCTTCTGTTTGATGTTTGCAGATAAGGTTGAAAAATGTGACTAGGCTATGCCAAACAAAGACAATTGTCACTGTGAATGGGAAATTCCCAGGGCCTCGTGTTGTTGCTAGGGAAGGTGATCGTGTCGTGGTTAAGGTTGTTAATCACGTCTCCAACAATGTTAGCTTCCATTGGTATGAATTCTTAGCTTCCAACATTTTTTATTGTTACACTACTTTCAATTGGAAAATAATTAAATTAGCTACAAATTATATCCAGTATCTACTGACTAATTTAGGATGTAGAGAATTCAAATGAACGTGATATTTTATTAATTTATGTGTGCATTTATTTTTAATTTTATATACGCATATATCATAGTTCACACCAAAAGCAACACGTTCAAAATTCGCCCTAATGCTATTGTGGCCAGTGTTTAGCAATCTATAATTGTGTCGAAACAGGCATGGAATTCGACAAATTCAAAGTGGATGGGCAGATGGACCAGCATATATAACCCAATGCCCGATACAAACTGGCCAAAGTTATGTCTACAACTTCACCATCACTGGCCAAAGAGGAACTCTATGGTGGCATGCTCATATTTCATGGATGAGAGCTACACTCTATGGACCTCTTATCATTTATCCCCACCATAATACTTCTTATCCATTTGCAAAGCCCCACAAAGAAGTTCCCATCATTTTCGGTAACATCAAATATATGTCACCCTTAGCTATATTATAATTGAGTTTAAGTTGTATGCCTGACGAAGTAAAAAAATATTTTACTTATTTAATATGCATGCAGGTGAGTGGTGGAATGCTAATACAGAGGCCGTGATTAATCAATCACTTGTAACTGGAGCTGGGCCTAATGTCTCTGATTCATACACTATTAATGGTCTTCCTGGACCATTATACAATTGTTCTGCAAAGGGTACTACGGTTCGAAGTTGTTACGTTTAACTTTTATACACTGACAGTAGGTTAATTGAGTGCTTGTCTTTATGTTGCATTTTGCAGACACTTTTAAGCTAATGGTAAAGCCTGGGAAGACATATATGCTTCGTATAATCAATGCTGCACTCAATGACGATCTTTTCTTCAGTATAGCTAATCATACAATGACAGTAGTGGAAGCTGATGCAGTTTATGTTAAACCTTTTGAAACAGATACCATTCTCATTACACCTGGACAAACCACAAATGTCCTCCTAAAAACACATCCTAATCCTCAACAGACAACCTTTTTGATGGCAGCTAGACCATATTTCACTGGCCAAGGCACATTTGATAATTCCACAATTGCTGGAATTCTTATGTATGATAATTTATCTGCAAGTATTAGCTCATCATCTAATACTTCAATTAAAAATCTTCCAATCCCAACTCTTCCACCAATTAATTCCACTTCATTTGTAGCCAATTTTACTAAAAAGTTTAGATCTTTAGCTAATGCTCGATTTCCTGCTAACGTGCCACAAAAAGTTGACAAACATTTTTTTTTTACAGTAGGCCTTGGGAGTAACCCGTGCCCAAAAAACCAAACTTGTCAAGGTCCTAATAATTCCTCAAAATTTTCTGCTTCTGTTAATAATGTTTCTATGATTTTGCCAACCACAGCATTACTCCAATCCTACTTTTTCAAAAAATCAAATGGCGTATACACTACTGATTTTCCAAGTGTCCCTCTCGTGCCCTTTAATTACACTGGAACTCCTCCAAATAATACTCATGTTTCTAATGGCACAAAAGTTGTGATGCTTCCATTCAATACTTCAGTGGAATTGGTAATGCAGGACACTAGCATTTTAGGAGCTGAAAGTCATCCTCTTCATCTTCATGGATATAATTTCTATGTGGTTGGTCAAGGTTTTGGTAATTTTGATCCTAAGAAAGACCCTGCTAATTACAATCTTGTTGATCCGGTTGAAAGAAACACCATTGGAGTTCCATCTGGTGGTTGGGTAGCCATTCGTTTTCTAGCTGACAATCCAGGTATCATTTTACTCAACTTTGAAATGAAAAATGTCGAGTTTAATTATATGCATTAATGGTATACAAATATTCACATAATCATGTTATTCATAATATAATTATAAGCAAAAGTCTATGATAAACAGTAATTCTATAACCTGCTAAAATTAGTAACTAGCTAGTCTGCTGTCACAAGTTAAATTACACTTGTCTAAAAGCAAATTCACATTATTAAAAGCAGCCACTAGTGCTTGCATTAGATTAGGTTGTCTACGGTGGCGGATCCAGAATTTTGGATTCGTGGGTGCTTAACTTTCGTTGGATCTCCAATCACATAGGTTGGGTTACCATCTCTATTGACAACATATCGGCCTTAACTCCATCTCTTTTGAGGTTTGAAGAATTAATTTTTTTCCCACGGGTTTAGACATATCGGCCTTAACCCCATCTCTTTTGAGGTTTGAAGAATTAATTCTCTTCCCACGGGTTTAGTCAGAGGATCGACCAAATTTATCTCTGACTTCACATAGTCAATGGAAATTATTTCATCTCTCAACAGCTGTTTTATGACATTATGTCTCACTTTTATGTGTCTACTTTTACAATTATAAGATTTATTCTTTGAAACAACTATTGCCGACTAGTAAGGGGATTCGATCTCCAGACCTTTGACATACATAGCACTTCAGAACCCATCGTAAAACCAAAGTACCAACCAGGTCCTTTGTTACCTGGGTGCTTGCTGTGTTTTCAGTATAACTATACATAATTCGTGCTCGAGCACCCAATATTTACCTGTAGATCCGTCTCTGGTTGTCTACATCACACCCCTTAAAATGCAGTCTCTCGGACCTTGCGTGAACTTGGGATGCCTTGTGCGCCAGGCTACCCTTCTAACTAAATATTTCTGCTAAATGAGATTGAGTTTTAACTTTTGTAATAGTAAGAATTGATCATCTAAAAGATAATTGAGATTAGTAACATAAGAAATAAGGCAAGTCATGTATATACTGGTAGTACTTATAAAAGTTCATAAAAGGTTAAATCCATCTGATTAACTTATTTTTCTTTGTTGATGTGTGTATGAACAGGAGTATGGTTTATGCATTGTCACTTTGAGGTGCATCTGAGTTGGGGTTTGAGGATGGCTTGGCTGGTGTTAGATGGAGAGCTTCCAAACCAAAAGTTGCCATCGCCGCCGGCTGATCTTCCCAAGTGTTAAACATTCAGCTTCAATTAATTCCTCCTCCAGCCTTGTTCTTCTTTTCCAATAATTTAATTATACTTCTCGTCTGTTTTTTTGTTTTTCTGCATGTGCACTTGTGTGCTGAGTTTTATTGTTTGAGGTTTTTCATATAAGAATCGTCTACGAAACGAAGAGGAGTGAATTGGAGATTTTGTTTATGTTTTTTGTCGGAAACACTTTTACCCGATGAATCAATAAAACATACTAGTATTTCTTTTTAAAGTTTTTGTTAGCAATATGTTCCCTAAATTAATTGTTAACATTTCCTTAAAGCGTGCTTCATGCACTCCCCACATTTGTCTACTTATTGACTCTATTTTGACTTTTTCTTCTTCTGGTTCCTTAACGAAGATCCATATCATGTAACCCAAAAAAAAAAATACTATAAATTAATCATTTTAGACAAACACCTAAATTTGCAGCAATTATCCCTCATTGATATGTCAAATAACGGGGAAGTGTTTGGAACTCAAATACAATAGCTGCCATTGATCGGCCACTCCAAAGTCCAAATTTGGCGGTGGCCTGAAAAGGATCGACTCTACTGTCAACGATTCCCTGGTTACTCGAACAATTACTCAAGATGGTACTAAATATTCTTTGTTATGATAGAATCATGCATAATTCCAGTAAATCATTGTTTACCCTAAAAACGGATATAACAATTAAATTTATACGTGGTTTCAAGGACACATGATTTTACGAAAATAGGTAAATTGAAATTGACGATAAGTAGAAAATAAAGCAAATTAAATAAGATGTATAACTTTGGCCCTCGAGCTAGGTCACTCGCAAACCAAATGAATATTCTACTGAAAAAATATAAACAAAGTAACAGGGTATTGAGAGCTTAACAGAAAGGTAGTATATTGCTTTGTAATGCGTGAATATGATGATCTTACAAGTGATTAGACTCCTTTTATATAGTAGGGAGTCCTACTCACGTTACAACTCTAAATATAGTAGGAAATCCATGATTGGCTAATTAATCGACCTCATCTTGATACGCGCCGAGATTTCCGTTGTGATCCTTGCTCGATTACAGATATTTCGGCTTACCGTTACTTGATTAGGTGAACTTCCATCGGTCTTGCTCGATCTCTATTTTACTTGGTCTCGATCTTGATCGATATCGACCCTGATCGGTAGATTACGAGCTCAACAATCTAACTCCGCATTATGGCCTTGATATAACACGAGGCCGAACCTCGACCTATCACGATCCAACCTCGATTTTTCATAAGAAGGGCAGGCCCGTTTTGACCGTATACAAATAGTCCCCTCGTTTCTCAGAAAAAAGGTGATGAGAAATGACATGAATTTCCGAACTCCATCTCGACGGGTGATGACGTTAGTGACGAGCCCAATCATGACGTAAACGACGAACGTCCCGTCGGTCCAGCTACCAAGGCATTAAATGTGTGTCAGTTGATGGTCGCCCACTACCGGTTCTGAACTGTCGCCTCCAACCTATAAGAACCCTAACCCTTTTCTCATTCAATCTTTTACACTCAATGTTTTCCCCTCTCTTGCCTTCAAAAAATCCCTTCACTTCATAATTTTCATACTCAAATTTATTGAACTCTAATCAATCGCATATCATCCTTTCTCTTCTCCTTATTGTTCACAAATGGCTAAAACTTCTAAAACCCTGCCGCAAAAAGAGGTTGCTTCTTCATCACGGCCTGTCGGTGATGAGGCTGCGGCGGAGCCCCACCCTGAGGAATTCGTTCCCACAGGGTGCCAAATTGTCACCAACTTCAAAATGGATAAGAGCCCCTCGGTGTAGGGCCGATGCGAAACGATGTTGGCATATATATACACCATCACCAAGGACATCCTCAAAAAGGTCAAAGATGAGTGTAACTGGGTGAACAAGGATGTGGTCGTTCCTTCTCCTGAGGAATCAATTATCACTCATGTGGAGGGGTATCTAAGTGTTTACACTTACCCGTTAACGTTTAGTCCCCTAGACCTCATCATTGTTGCCTTTTGTAAGAGATACAAAGTCAACCTAGGCCAGATCCACCCTGCATTCAGGAGAATAGTCATTCTCCTCCGTTTCTTCACGAGCAATCGAGGGATGTCCCTTCACCCTCGATCACCTCATGCGCCTTTACAGTCCCTGGCTCTACCGAGGAGGACTGATTAAGCTTGCCAGCCGGACCAGTAGATCCCTATTCTCTAGCATAGACCAGTCTCGGGATCGAGGCTGGATGGCGTAATTTGTCTAAATAAGGACTTCGGACCTGATCCCTGCTGAATACATGTCATTCCCTGAGAAGTGGAACATGAAACATATGTAGACTTCACCTTGAATGTTCAATTCGATGTTTTACTTTATGTCTTCTCTGCTCATCTATGTTTTGGTGTTGCAACTATGGCCCATATGCTTGATCCAATTCCGGAACTAAATCAATGGGTCGAGGGCCTGGTGTCACAAATACCCTACTCCGAACGTGACTGGATGGAGTTGTCAAAGAGTTGATGGGAGGCCCGTAACAATGGTAAATATCTGCCTCGGATTGTTTATTGCTCTAGCATTTTATTGAACTAACTTGCCTTTTTTTCTTTTGCATGCCTCGGGAAAGATGTAGCAATGAGACCCCCTTATGGTGATGAAGAAGCCATTCCCCATCCATCAGATCCAAAGCAGGCCAAGGAGAAAAAGAGAAAAGGGGCTCCCAGTCCCCTGTGCTCGAAAAAGAAAATCCTAGCGAGGAAGCCCCATAAGCCCAAGGTGGATGCTGGTGTTATGTACTCGGACTCAATTGAAAGTACAAGAGGGGGGGAGTGAATTGCTTATTATAAAAATAGTTATCAATAGTTGACTAGTTTACCAATTAGTTGACTAGAAATAAGAGCGAGATAATAATAAATGCAGAATTAATGATACTAGAATTTTTATATTGGTTCGGATTCAATGTGAATCCTAGTCCAGTCCCCTTGGGTTGCAAGGGTATTCTCTTTCAGCGATCGTAGTTTCTTGAGTACAGAGGAAATGGTGTAGCTTTACACCAACTACTTAGTTTCTATGTCTCTCGTCTTTTCTTGATACAATGCCTCACCAGTGATTTTTTCTCTTTTTTCTCTCACTAGTTACACAGCAAATCTAAAAGAACTACAATGTTTGTTTGGAGTAGAACAAAAAGACGGTAGATGGGTTGATCAAAGTATATTTCTTCAAGTCCAGAGCGAACATATATATATTTCTAGGAGGCCTTAGAATCTGGAGAGATTGCAAACCCAAGAGATTTGATCCTTGAAAGGAATCACAGGTTGATACTTTCCAAGAATAAAGTTAATTCCTGTTACTCTGTCTTGATGTGTGGACTTTGACAGCTTTCTATCTCTAATTCTTGATATCCGCAGGATTTGCTGATCCTTGGTGATTATGTTTCCCTTAAATATGGGACCTTCCAGTGATAGCTTCTGATTGATTATCTTTGTCGGTTCTTCCGTGCTTCTTCCCATTTTATCGCTGATTCCTTCTCCTTGATCGCTTCAGTCAATCTTTGATTGATTTCTTCTTTCAGCTTATTCCTTTTGCATTGAATTATCCCCGTTAATTTATTATCTTCCTTTTGCACTTTGATCATGATTGATTTTCTTTAGTCCCTACACCAAAAGTAATTATATTATTTTTTATCATTAAAACTAATAGTCTCCCCCTTTTTGATGATGACAAAAATAATATTTATAAACACCAATTAACTTCCTTGTAGTTTACTCCCCCCTCAATGAGTGCAGTTGACTCCCCCTCAATGAGTGCAGTAGTTAACTCCCCCTCAATGAGTGCAGTTGAGACTTCTTCTTTTAGTCAACTTCTGTAACCTTCTTTTTGTACCTGCAGAAATTATATCTTTTCTCCCCCTTTTTGACATCAGCAACGAGGGGATATAACTAAAACATGCAATATAACTATAACCGCAGACTAAAACGGACAATATAACTAAAGTTGGCATGATCATCATGCAGATTCATAACAAAAGAGGAAAAGAAAAAAAACCATCCTGTCGATTGGTTATCCAGTGCAAACAACAAAATACAAAAACATTGTTTGAGATTTCCACAACTAGTGACGCGAGAAATAAGTAAGAGTACTGCAGATGGCCTCCTTTAGACGGTCAAAGCTGGCATTGACTTCAACGGTGACCCCCATTAATCCACTCATGTACTTCCTTGAAAGCATTGACTATGTTTTCTCCAAGTCTCTGAATTCAGACCCTTATCTTGGAAACATCTGACCATGTTTTCTTCGAAATTATGTGGATGTCACCAACAGTGGACTAAGTGGCATTAAGGAGATCTTGGATGTTGGGAATCTTGTTATCAATGGCAATCAGTTTCTCGGTGAGATCAAGATCACTTACACTGTGATGGAAGACTGAGGTTTTGATCTTCGAGTCAGGTTGAACATTTTTTACTTCACCGTCCCGCTTCTTCACCCAAGATCCCTTTACACACACATACCCCATACTAGCAAACGCCCTAGAATTATAGGATTTTAAAACAATGACAAATGGGCATTCCGATATGGAGATGTTGTGGGCTTCTAAGATATAAGTGATAGAGCAAACTAGTGGGATCATCAGCACTCTCTATCATGAAATTTATGACCCACGAGGATAACTTAATCTTGAGTTTGGTCAAAAGACAGTAAACAAGAAAAGTGTCTCTTTGAGAGAGGGTGAAGAATAATACAATTCGAGGAAGAAGAGTGGTCGCAACAATATGGGCTAAAACTCGGGTTTCAAAGCTAACATCATTGGGACCTAACTGGTTAGGGGAAAAATCAGAGGGGCACGAGGCAATACAATGTTTTTCTTGATCAAAAGAAATTTCAAAATCATCAGGCCAAGTGTTTTTGAAAAGCATTGAAAAACTAGAGCACTTACACAAGAAAATTGAATCAAACATAGCACAATCAAGAAGAATGCGTTTACCGAGAACTAAGGATTCTAACCTATCAGGCTTACTAGAGCGAAGATTTGCATAGAACATTCTCACTAAGGGTTTAAAGACTTTAGGAGGAATTAAAGAGAGAAATTTTGACCAACCTTGAAAGACAAAAATATCCTTTACCTTACAATTGAGGGTTTCCATGACGTCAAGATCAACAACTCTGCCAGGAGCAATGGGCTTGTCTTTTAGGGAAATGAAGAAATATCTGTTTGGGGTATCCCAGAAATTGAGGTCTGACTCTGGGGAGCTTGAGAGGTCTATTTTGGATTTCTTAGGAGTAAGGGATTCATGAGGATCTTCCATGTGCCTTTTTCCTAGGGCTTTGTCTCCTAAGTGAGAGTGATCAGAAGGTTCTACCTGTGAAGAGGAAAATCCTTCGGAGTGGTCAGATCCTATGTCTACCGGTTCTAGGGGCTGAGAACATGGTTTTCCTCTGGAACGAGTACTCTTTCTGGTGGACGCAGAAGGGGTTTTGGAGTGTTTATCCATGGGAGAAACTATTTGGAAAAAGTTTGAAGGGTTTCTGAATGATGGAGACGATGGGGTCAGAGAATAGGGGTTCAGAGATCATAAAGGGAAACTTTGACGGTTGAGTACAAGAAAGGAAAGGGTGTCAGTGAAGAGACATGACGAATGATTTTCCTTTATTGAAAGCTGCGATTGACATGAAAAGAGAGGGAAAATGAAGGTGGTACATAAATGAGTACAAACAAACAAAATTTAAACATTAGACATGAATTTTACAAAGTCTAATAGGCCCTAATTTTTATGAATAAGAGAGATAATACCAAGTAGATCTCTTTAAAAGACAAAATATATCTTCTAGTAAAGGCTTGGTAAAAATATCAGCTAATTGATCAGTAGTGCTAACAATAGATAATCCTACATCTCCTTTGAGAACATGATATCTAATAAAATGATGTTTGATGTCTATATGCTTAGCCCTAGAGTGATGCACAGGATTCTTTGAAAGACATATAACACTAGAGTTATCACAAAATATTGAAATAGGTTTAAAAGATAATTCATAATCACCCAATTTATGAGACATCCATAATAACTGTGCACGGCACTGTCCGATGGCACTATATTCAGCCTCTGTAGTGGATAGTGCAACTTATCCTTGTTTTTTACTATTCCAAGGTATCAAATATTTTCCCATAATTTACATGTGCCACTAGTGCTTTTCCTGTATTCCTTATCACCTGCTAGATCGTCAACTGAAAAACCTTCTAATTTAAAATTGTTAGAGCGTGGATACCACAGTCCATGAGAAATAGTTCCAATGAGATAGAGAATAATTCTCTTTACTTCAGTCAGATGAGACTCTGAAGGAGCTGACTGAAACCTGACACATTTACAAACACTGAACATAATATATGGTCGACTGGCAGTTAGGTAAAGTAAAGAACCAATCATTACATGATAATTGGTTTCATCAACAGGATTTCTCTTTTCATCTTTATCGAGATTTGTTGACGGGCTCATTGGTGTGCCAATAGCTTTAGCACTGCCATGCCAAACTTCTGAATTAACTGTTTTTTATATTTCGTCTAGCATATAAAAGTTTCTTCTTTAGTTTGTTGGATTTGAAGCCCAAGGAAAATGTGAGCTCTCTCATCATACTCATTTCAAATTCACTTTGCATAAGAGTTGCAAACTCCTTGCACAGTAGAGGGTTAGCACTACCAAAATAATATCATCAACATAAACTTGAATAATAAGTTTACCTTCAGATGATCTTTTGATGAATAGTGTAGTGTCTACTTTAACTCTAATAAACCCATAATCAAGTAGAAATGAACTCAGTCTTTCGTACCATGCTCGTGGAGCTTGTTTAAGTCCATACAGTGCCTTGGTTAACTTATATGCATGATAAGGAAATATTGAGTCTTCAAATCCAGGAGGTTGTTTTACATATACTTCCTACTCAATTAAACCATTTAATAAAGCACTCTTTACATCCATCTGGAAAAGTCTGAATTTCTTGAAAGATGCATATGCAAGAAAAAGCTACTGGTGCAAAGTTTTCATCATAGTCGACTCGCTCCTGTTGCGAGTACCCTTGAGCTACTAATTTGGCTTTGTTTCTTATGACATTTCCATCCTCATTGAGCTTATTTCTGAAAACCTATTTAGTTCCAATTACAGTGGCATCTGCAGGCTTAGGCATTAGTTTTCACATTTAATTTTTATCAAATTGATCCAGTTCTTCCTGCATTGCATGTACCCATCTTGAATATTTAAGAGCCTTATCTATCTTCTTTGGTTCAATTTGGGATATCAATGATATATTTGCCTTCTTTTTGTGAGCTCCTCTGGTCTTCATTCCTTCACTTGGATCTCCTACGATAAGCTTCTCGGGATATTTAGGTTCACTTCTCCATTCATTTGGACGAGTTATGCTTGTAGGAGTAGTCGGCTCTATCTGTGCTTCTGCTTAACTGTTCCTAATCTCATTAGTCGACTCTATGACGTTGTTTACTTTGTTAGTCGACTCTTGAGGATTGTTTTGCTGAGTTGTTTCTTCATTTTGGTCTTCATCACCTATAATGATTCCTTTCTTGGCCGAAGTGTTATTTTCATCAAATATTACATGTACTGATTCTTCTACAGATAAAGCGTGCTTATTATAAATTCTAAATGATCTACTGTTTATAGAGTAACCTAGAAAAATACCTTCATCACTTCTTGGATCTAATTTTCCAAGATTTTCCTTACCATTGTTTTGGATGAAACACCTGCTTCCAAAAATGTGGAAGTAGCTTATGTTGAGTCGTTTTCCTTTCCACGATTCGTATGGAGTTTTCTTCAAGATAGGCCTTATGAGACATCTGTTGAGAATATGGCGGGTTGTACTTACTGCTTCTTCCCAGAAGTGGTTCGGCAATAAATATTTTTGTATCATAGTTATAGCCATATCTTGTAGAGTTCTGCTTTTTCGCTCCACTACCCTCATTATGTTGAGGTGATCATGGGGCTGAGAAGTTGTGGGTGTATCCTTGATCATTGCAGAATTCTTCAAATTTTTTGCTTTCAAATTCTCCTACATGATCACTTTGAATAGTTGTACTAAATATCCCTTTTCTTGTTCAACTATTTTACAGAAGATTTTAAAATGTTTCAAAGCTTCATCTTTGTGAGATAGAAAAATCACCCATGTAAAACGTGAGTAGTCATCAACAATAACAAATGCATATCGGTTTTCTCTTATGCTGGCAGTTCTAGTAGGTTCGAACAAATACATATGAATCAATTGTAAAGGCTTATATATGAACGCAATGCCTTTGATTTTGAAAGATTTCCTGGTCTATTTACCAATCTGACATGGATCATACACATGACTTCTAGAGAAATTGAGTTTGGGAAAACCAATAATTAAATCATGCTTGGATAGTTTATCTATAAAATGCATGCTTGTATGACCAAGTTTCTTATTTCATAACCATGGATCATCATATATGGATGCTAAACAAATATTACCATTTATATTTTCAAAGCTATAAAAAATGTAGATATTTCCATACCTTTTTCCTGGAAGGATTATTTTACCTGACTCATCTTCAATAGCACAACCTGTTTTCTTGATTTTTACTTCATATCCGGAGTCACATAGTTGGCTTATACTCAGAAGATTGTAGTTGAGTCCATCTACAAGATAGACCTCGGTGATATCGCAGTTGTTATTGAATGGGACTATGCCAGTGCCAACTATCTTTCCCTTTGAGTCATCCCCAAATTTAACACTTCCTCCATTTACTTTTGTAACTTCTTTGAACAGGTTTTTGTCACCTGTAATATGACTGGAACACGCACTATCTAGGTACCATTTTCCTTTGAGGCTCTTTCGGTGGTGTTCCTGCAAAATATAACAATTACTTTCTCCTAGGTACCCAAGCTTGCTTGAGTCCTTATTGGTTAGTATTACTAAAATTTAGCTGTCTTTGGGTTTCCAAATCCACCCCGGAACATTTGATTTTCGAAATCGACAAAAGGAATATGTATGCCCACTTTTATTACAATAGTGACATACAGAGGCTGATCCATTTTTGGATCTTCCACTAGGCTTGTGGACTCTGTTCTAGGTTGTCCTTTTCTAGTTGACTTGTAAGTCGCCTGGTTGGACTTGACAGAAATATGACTGGTGGATTTGCGCATTCCATTGAGTTGCATTTGCAATTCTTGAAATACTTCTTTTTCAATTTCACATACTTCAAGCTTGAGTTTCCAGTCTTTATTTTTCCTATTGAGTCTCTTTAGTTCATTCATCAACTTTTGAGACTTTTTTAAAGTAAGGTCAAGAATATCCTGCAATTCATTGCATCTTTCACAGTTATAGGGTCTTACCTCGCTTGTTTCACCTCGTGCCATGAAACAGTTTTCATTTTCATCTTTGCATTCGTCGTCTGAAGCATCCTTATCTGTCAAGCAACCTAAAAGTTTGTTTATGTCATTTTCCAGGATTGCCAAGAAACAAAGATTTGTTATCTCTTCAGGTTCTGAAACATCTCCATCACTCCAGCTTCCAAAAGATTTGTTCTTGTTAAATCCTTTGGTAACTTTTCTTTTCAGGTCTGGACATTCAGCTTGCACATGTCTGTATCTTACACACTCGTAGAATTTTCTCATTCTTGTCTTGCTCATTGTATTGCACGGTTCGCCTCGACGGTATCCTTTCTCTTCTTGTATTACTGTATCTTCTCATTAGACCATCCATGTTCCTTGATACCATGGCAATCTCTTCCTCGGGGGCTTCAGGATCATCATCAATGTCATTGTCTGTATTGTCAGTTGTATCCTTGAATGCGACTGTTTTCTTCTTTTCTTACTTACTTATTTTCTTGAGATGGGTCTTCTCAAATGCTATGAGATCTTCTCGAAGTTCATCATAAGATAGTTTTTTTAGACCTTGTGATTCAAGTGCAACTACTTTTGTCTTCCAGGTGGTAGGGAGACTTCTTAGAATTTTTCGAACTTGATCACCACTTGTATATGGTTTACCAAAAGCTTTTAGATCGCTAATGATTTTACTGAACCTTGCAAATATTTCTTCAATGGATTCTCCTTCTTTCATCTGGAATAGTTCGTAATCATGAACTAACATATTGATGAGAGTTTCTTTCACTTTGTAAGTTCCTTCATAAGTGACTTCCAGTTTATCCTACATTTCTTTAGATGTATCACAACTGGATATTTTTTCATATTCTTCTCCAGTTATAGCATTATAGAGTAGATTCATTACTTTAGCATTGACTTGAACAACTGTCATCTGCTCGTTTGTATATTCGTTTATATCTTCTGGATCAGCAGGGGGTTGTGTGGCTACTGGTAGTGGATAGTTCCCTTTCTTGATAACTCGCCAAACTTTATCGTATGACTTTGCATATATTTTCATACGCACTTTCAAGTGAGAAAAGTGTTGTCCATTGAAATACAGTGGTCTAACATGTGATGTTCCTTCTTGAAAGAGTGCTCCAACAATACCTTGGTTGCCATGATCTTTTCTCACAAGTTGTTAAGAAAAGAAGTGTGAGACTAACTCTGATACCAATTGAAAGTACAATAGGGGGTGAATTGCTTATCTTTAAAATATTTCTCAGTAGTTGATTAGTTTACCAATTAGTCGACTAGAAATAAGAGCGAGATAATAACAAATACAGAATTAAAGTGCATGAATTAAAGACACCGTAATTTTTATACTGGTTCAGATTCAATGTCAATCCTAGTCCAATCCCCTTGGGTTGCAAGAGTGTTCTCTTTCAGCGATCATAGTTTCTTGAGTACAGAGGAAATGGTGCAGCTTTACACCAACTTCTTAGTTTCTATGTCTCTCGTCTTTTCTTGATACAATGCCTCACCAGTGATTTTCTTTCTTTCTTCTCTCACTAGTTACACAACAAATCTAAAAGAACTACAATGCTTGTTTAGAGTAGAACAAAAAGAGGGTAAATGGTTTGATCGAAGTATATTTCTTCAAGTCCATAGCGAATGTATATATACTTTCCAAGAGGCCTTAGAATCTGGAGAGATTGGAAACCCAAGAGATTTGATCCTTCAAAGGAATCACAGATTGATTCTTTCCAAGAATAAAGTTAATTCTCGTTACTCTTCCTTGATGTGTGGACTTTGACGGCTTTCCATCTCTAAGTCTTGATATCCGCCGGATTTGTTGATTCTTAGTGATTATGTTTCCCTTAAATCTCGGACCTTCCAGTAATAGCTTCTGATTGATTGTCTTTGTCGGATCTTCAATGTTTCTTCCCTTTTTATCGCTGATGGCTTTAGTCAATCTTAGATTGATTTCTTCCTTCAGCTTATTCCTTTTGTGTTGAACTATCCTCGTTAATTTATGATATTTCTTTTGCACATTGATCATGATTGATTTCCTTGAGTCCCTACAGCAAAAGAAATTATATTATTTTTCATCATTAAAACTAATAGTCTAACATCAATCCGTTGATTAAGGGATGAGTCCGAAGAAGAAGAAGAAGAAGAAGAAGAATACAACTCCAAGCTAGTGGCCCGTGTGCGTGCTACTACTTCAGTACAAAAGCCCTCCGAAACGGAGGCAGTTGATGAGGGATCTTCGTTCGAGGTCCCTGAATCAGAAAGGGCAGTGGCCATCCCGTCCCTTGCCAAGACGATGGAGATAGAGACCGGTGGCGAGGCTTCCCGAGCAGTGGAAGAGGTCCCTAGGGAATATCTCGGGATGGTCGATATTTCGTGATCCCCCCAGATTTCGGATACTATGAACCATGAGGCCAACATGCTTGAAAGTCACTCTTATGAAGAGCTTCAGGGATCAACCGATATCCATGGTTTCTTCAACGGCATCGAATCTGTTGCTTCCGAGGTTGTCACCGGATTCAGTGATTTACCGGTGCCAAAGAAGGTACCGTCATCAGGCGTTACTGGATCATCATCGAGCCCGAGATTGGTAGACCAATTCCCGGCCCCGAGTGCTAACTCAAGACGCAAGCAGAATATACTGCTTAATTTCCCGAAGAATGCTCGAGTCTTCTCTCCCCCTCTTGGGATTGCTAGTTATCTGTGAGGCTTGGTAACCGAAGAGGACCAAGCTGTGATGAATACTGTGGGGGCGCTTGCCTGTTTAATGAGTCTCAACACGCCCTGAATCGGGTAACTTCAAAAGTCTCTTCCTTATTTCTTTCAAATTTAGAATTGTAAGTTATTCTAACATCTTCTTCCTTACTTGCAGGCTTCAGTCTTGCATGACGAAGCCTTCCTCAGAATTTGAGAGGAGCGTGAAGCTGAGGTTCGGGGCCTCACCGAGAAAAGCAATACCTATAGGCTCCTCAGTGAGAGGCTTAAGGCCGATTTGGTTGCGGCTCTAGATGAGCACATTGATATGGCCGAACAAGTATTCTGAGTACTTCACGATAGCGAAGATGAATTAGAGATAACGACTAACGATCCAATTCTGCAGGTCTGGTAGAGGCTCGAGCAGATCGGACGGCTCGAAAAGCAGGTGGACGAGATACAGGTCGAGGCTGAACATTCAAAAAGAACATGGATATCCTAGCCTCGAAGAAGGAGACCGTTCAAGCACAATTGGGTTCGGCCGAGGCTCAACTTCAAGCTGCAAAAAAGAAAACCTCAGTGTAGGCCGAGAAGATCAAAGAGCTTTAGTCGAAGCTGGGCCATTTTTCCTAAAACAAGCTTAGCGAACGAGCTCAAGGCGACCAAATCTGAGGTGGCCGCGACCGGAAATAAAGCTGATGAAAAAGTGGCCCAATTTAAGGTCGACGTTGAGGCCATCCAGACCAAGGCCAAGAACATGATAGATCATGTAAAATGGTAAGCTCAGAGGGTAGCCCTCGAGTATGCTCAAGGCCAGGATTTCGACATCATGGCCGAGGTCGAGAATGCCCAAGTAGAAGAAACTCTGACTTGGAAGTTAGCCTTCCCTGAGGAAGACTCTGATGGCCTAAGTGAATTCGAAGATAGGGAAGACCCCGAGGACGGAGGTGAAACCTCTGATGGAGACCAAGCCTCTTAGGAATTAGTATTATTTTTGTTCTTCTTTTTGCACTTTTTCTAAGGCCGTTGTAAATTTTTTTGGCTAGGCCGATTTGTCCCTTGTAAAGAAAATCATTCTAAAGAAATATAAGGCTTTCTTTTCCCTTTCAGCTCTTAAGTTTTTTCCTTTGCTTTGTTATATGTAATCACAAAGGTTAAAATGCCTTAGCATGAGACAATAAGGTTGTGTTCGAGGGTTCGAACAACCCTTGCCTTTATTAGAGTTTTTGGGGCTCGATATTATCGAAGTTTTTCCCGAAGATGTCTTAAATTTGTGACTTTGCCGAAGGTAGCCTTTTAGAACAGGTGGTGAAAGAACTTTTTCTTTTTTGAAGGCCTATTTTTGTTATGGATTCGGAGGTCTCTGAGCGTCTTAAATTGTCCGTAGCCTTTTAGTTCGGGATCTGCCCATTCGGCTTGTTTTCCTATTTTCTTTGGGCTTGCCCGAGATAATAGTCCCCGAGTGGGGTGGCCATGTCCTTTAGAAATAGGGGAGTTTCCTATTAGGTCTTTTGTCCTCGAGGCCCGATAACTTCGGTTGTTTGAGTTGAACGGTAGTCCCCGTGTGAGGAAGCGCTCATTCGTGCTTTGGTTAAGTATTTCCCTTAGGCTCGTTATAGTACGAAGATCTTTAAGAGATGTAATGAGGAAAAATATTTAAACGTCATATGCTAGCAAGGAAAGTACTTCTCTTTATTCTTGATCAAAATATTCATTCATGCGTACATGTTTAAGCCATGGCTCGAACAATCTACGTGGGCATGGTTCTTTCTGACCATTTGTCCCTTACAATAAATACTATCTATCAAGACCCTCTTTTTGTGAAGTAGTTTCCTCGCTAGAGTTGATATTCGAAGATAATTCATATCCCCAGTATTCGAGGTTGATTGTAGAGGAACCTCGAATATTGTTGAATTGATCTTTGGTGCCGATTCATAATCATATTTGATTCTAAGTTAGCACGATTAATTGTTTCCTCGTTAAAAAACCTCGTCGAAAAACCCATTTGGGACAAAAAAGTTCTAAGGGAAAAAGAGTGCAACACATGCTTTCAGACCTAAAGGCTTCATTCCGTTCGCCAAAAAATCCATTCTTATTGACCACCTAATGGACCATCGAACATCCTTCTGAGCAAGGTCCCATATTCGAACAAGGTGAATCGTGCTGCCTTTCTGCGCACGCTTCTCGATTCTTTTGGATCTGAGGGGAGCTTCTTGTTCTTCAAATACTCTACGTATTTGTTTCTCCAATCCCGGGTCAAACTTGTGGATTTTATCTTGGCGTGGAATTTTTTGACTACCGATCTCCTGAGTTGTACGACATCCCCCGATTTGAGTTTGTTGTCTTCCACCGATGACCCTAGGTTTGCGGGGGAATCGACCTCACTATTCTGATCTCGAGGCACATGTTGCAAAGTCCATCCTTTGAATCAGTGTAGAGTTACCTATAGCTTATCCAGGTATCTTTGAGTTCGTTCTTCTCGAACTTCAAAGGTTCCGTTAACCTAGTTCACCACGAGAAGGGAATCGCAATTAGCCTCGATCACCTCCGCTCCAAGCCTTTGGCTAATTCGAGGCCCACAATTATGGCCTCATATTCGGCCTCATTGTTAGTCAATTTTACAGTTCTCATAGATTGTCTATCCATGTTACCTATGAGGGGGTTTTAGCATGATGCCAAGTACGGACCCCTTTGCGTCCGAAGCACCGTCCGTAAAGAGGGTCCAGGTTCTCGAGGACATACCCAAGTTTACTAATAGTTCTCTTTCAACCTCGGGTATTAGGGCCGGCGTGAAGTCGGCCAAGAAGTCCGTCAAGATTTGAGACTTGATGGTTGTTCAGGGTCGATATTCAATATCGTACAAGTTGATTTCTACTGCCTATTTGCTCAACCGTCCGGAAAGCTCGGGCTTATGCAAAATATTTCAAAGTGGATAAGTTGTTACAACACATATCGGATGACATTGAAAGTGTGGTTTTAGTTTCCTGGAAGCACTTATCAAAGAGAGCGTCAATTTTTCAAGATGGGGATACCTAGTTTCGGCCTCACCAAAGTTCCGACTAACATAATATATAGGGAATTTCGTACCTTGTTCTTCTCGGACCAATACTCCACTTACTGCTATCTCTGATACTACTAAATACAAGTAAAGTTGTTCGTCTACCCTCGGCAAGTGAAGCAGTGGCGAGCTTGATAAATAGTGTTTAAGCTCCTCCAAGGCTTGTTGGCATTCCGGAGTCCATGTGAAGTTATTCTTCTTCTTTAGCAACGAGAAGAATTGATGACTCTTATTGGAGGACCTAGAGATGAATCTCTCTAGGGCGGGTATGTGCCCCGTTAACCTCTGAACGGCCTTTACGTTGTCCACTACCGTGATGTCCTCGATAGTTTTGATTTTGTCGGGGTTAATCTTGATTCCTCAATTGGATAACATGAAGCCGAGAAACTTCCCAGAGCTGACCCCGAACGCACATTTTTCTGGGTTGAGCTTCATGTTGTATTTTTTTTAGTATACCGAAAGTTTCCTGCAAATGCTTCAAATGGTCTTCTGCTCGCAGGGACTTAAATAGCATGTCATCAATATAAACCTCCATTGATTTCCCTATTTGTTCTTCGAAAATCCGTTTACTAAGCGTTGATAAGTTGCACCAGCATTTTTTAATACGAATGGCATTAAATTATATAAGTAGGTGCTATACTTAGTGATGAACGAGGTCTTTTCCTAATCTTTCGGGTTCATCTATATTTGGTTGTACCTGGAATAGGCATCGAGAAAACTGAGGATCTCGTGGTCGGCCATGGCATCGATCATACAATCAATGTTAGGAAAATGAAAAGAATCCT
The DNA here is from genome assembly GCA_005239495.1 of Nicotiana undulata. Classification (NCBI taxonomy): domain Eukaryota; kingdom Viridiplantae; phylum Streptophyta; class Magnoliopsida; order Solanales; family Solanaceae; genus Nicotiana; species Nicotiana undulata. The sequence continues at coordinate 24,247 of ML279011.1, forward strand.
TGGGACATGCTTTATTTAGATCTTTGTAATCTACACACATCCTAAGTTTGTTTCCCTTCTTAGGGACTACCACTATGTTTGCTAACCATTCAGGATATTTTACTTCTCGAATGGATCATAATTTATGAAGTTTGGTTACCTCGTCTTTGATGAAAGCATGTTCGACCTCGGACTGGGGTCTTATTTTTTGCTTCACCGGATGGAACTTCAGATCCAGGCTTAGTCTATGAGTGGTTATTTCTGATGGGATCCCTGTCATATAGAGGTGGGACCAAGCAAAGCAATCCATGTTAGTTTTAAGGAATTGAATAAGTTTTCCCCTAAGCTCGGGAGCTAGCCCCGTGCCCAGGTATACCATTTGTTCGGGCTGATGTTCGGTTAGTATGATTTGTTCCAGCTCTTCAACTGTTGACTTGGTGGCGTCGGAATCATCGGGGACTATGAAGGATCGGGGAACCCCATAGGCATCATCCATGCCAGTCCCATGCTTCTCTGATTGAGCCGAGGCAGGTGTATGTGGTTGCTATTTGGCGTCTTGTTTTTCTTTCGAATTTGACCATTTCATCGGTGAGAGTGCCGATATCGGTATCACTTCGTCGATGGAAAACATTTTCTTGGTTGTGGGTTTCTCCCCATAGACTGTTTTGACTCCCTCCGATGTCGGGAACTTTAGAACCTGGTGAAGGGTCGAGGGCACTGCCCTTATATTGTGGATCCACGGCCTCCTGAATAGGGCGTTATACCTCATATCGCCCTCGATCACATGGAAATTCGTCTCTTGGATGGTCCCGACCACGTTCACTGGTAAAGTTATCTCGCCTTTGGTGGTTTCACATGCCATGTTGAAGCCATTGAGTAATCGAGCCGCGGGCAATACCTGATCCTGTAGGCAGAGCTATTCTACGACCCTCGATCGAATGATGTTGGTCGAGCTACCTGGATCAATTAAAACACGTTTAACTTGAGTCTTATTCATAAGTACATGTATTACTAGTGCATTGTTATGGGGTTGCACGATCCCTTCTGCATCCTCGTCATTGAAAGAGAAGGTTCCTTTTAGTACATAGTCCCGAGTTCGCTTCTCCCTTGTGATCGACACCTTGGTGCGTTTTAATACTGGTCCTTGGGGAATATCGACCCCTCCAACGATCATGTGAATCAAGTGTTGTAGCTCTTCTTGCTCGTCCTGTCTATTTGAATCGCTATTTCTGAAGTGATTCTTGGCTCTGTCACTTAAGAATTCTCGAAAGTGCCTCTCGTTGAACAACCGGGCTACTTCCTCCCTTAGATGCCTGCAATCTTTTGTTCTATAGTCGTGGGTGTCATGATACTTGCACATTGGTTGGGATTTCTCTAGGTTGGATTGGTCTGTAGAGGTCGAGGCCATCTAATATCTTTGATATGTTCGATGGCTTATACGATAGCGGATGCATCAACGTTGAAGTTATATTCTGATAGTCGTGGAGCTTATTTGGGCCCGGCATCCCTGTCGAAACCATTCTTCCTCATGAGCCCTCGAGAGCTATAACCTCGATCATTTCTCCTTTCACCTCGAACTGGGTTGCACCCAGGTCCGTTGCCTCTTCGATCTCCATTATATGGCTGGTAACAATCCCTGTTCGATCGTGGTTCTTGATCGATGTCCCTTTTGATTCTGTTAACGGGCCTGATAGGATAAATGGACCCGAAAGGAGTCCCTAGCTGATCATCTTCAACCCTAATCTTTGATTGGTACCGATTATGTACATCGGCCCAGGTAACATCTGGGTATTCAATCAACTTCCGCTTCAACTACTGTGAAGCCACTAAGCTTCATACATTTAGTCCTTGAGTGAAGGCTTGAACGGCCCAATCATCAGCGACCGGTGGTAGATCCATACGTTCCATTTGGAACTGAGACACAAACTCTCTGAGCATCTCGTTATCTTTCTGCTTTACCTTGAAGAGGTCTGACTTCCTAGTCTTGACCTTTATAACTTTGGGGTGTGCTTTAACGAAGGAATCTGCAAGCATGGCAAAAGAATCAATGGAGTTGGGTGGCAGATTATGGTACCATATCATCGATCCCTTTGATAAGGTCTCCCCGAATTTATTCAGTAATACGGACTCGATCTTATCGTCCTCCAGATCACTCCCATTAATCGCACATGTGTATTAAGTGACATGCTCGTTGGGGTCGGTTGTTCCATTATACTTGGGATTTCTGGCATGAAGAACTTCTTGGGAATTGGTTTAATAGATTCGCTCGGGGGGGAGGGCTTTTGCACGAGCTTCTTCGAATCCAAACCCTTCAAAATCGGTGGTGCCCCTTGGATTTTATCAACCCTAAATTACAGGTTTCCACCTTCTTGTCATTTGCTTCAATTTTCTTTTTCCTTGAACTCGCTTTGTCAGTTCCTCGAGCATCTTCATGATTGCAGGGTCGGTTCTTGATTCGTTTCCGTTCGGTCTCCTCGACACCGCTTCGGCCCTATGAACAACTTCCTAGGATGGATCAGGCTCGATCCTGCTCGGTGCATGGTTCTGGTTTTGCAGTTCTGCTATTCCAACTTGTTGATCCTGCAACGTTTTGAATATCATTCGAAGGCTGATCCCGCCTTCTTCACCGCCCTATGTGTTCTAACCGGCTGACCGAACGTCCTGCGGATGCTACTATCGGGATCGACGGCCAAATTTACAGTAATGGAAATATGGGAGCTGACATCGATTGGGTCTACGGCCGGGACTCCATCGGGGTCAACTGGAGGTACTTCAATTCCTCGGGCGGCTATGTTGTCGTTTTCATCATGGAGACCAAGGCCATTGTCTATGTGTGTGGGTGTTGCTTGAGAGTTTGACATGCTGATCCTGGAATCAAAGATACTTACAAGAACATGTATAAAATAGTGTGTGTTACGAAAGTTAGTACCAAGCAATCACTATTATCCTTAGCCCAACGGTGGGTGCCAAACTGTTTACCCTAAAAACGGATAACAATTGAATTTATACGTGGTTTTAAGGACACGTGATTTTACTTGAGAAAATACGTAAATTGAAATTGAAATTGATGATAAGTAGAAAATAAAGCAAACCAAATGAGATGTATAGCTTTGGCCCTCGAGCTAGGTCACCCTCGAACCAAATGAATATTCTACTAAAAAATATGAACAAAGTAACAGAGTATTGAGAGCTTAAGAGAAAGGTAGTATATTGTTTTGTATTGCGTGATTGATGATTTGACAAGTGATCAGACTCCCTTTATATAGTAGAAGAGTCCTACTCACGTTACAACTCTAAATATAGTAGGAAACCCATGATTGGTTAATTAATCGGCCTCATCTTGATACATGCCGAGATTTCCGCCGCGATCCTTGGTCGATTACGGATATTTCGGCTTACCGTTACTTGATTAGGTGAACTTCCATCGGTCTTGCTCGATCTCTATTTTACTTGGTCTCGATCTTGGCCGATCTTGACCTTGATCGGTCTCTGGATTACGAGCTCAGCAATCTAACTCCGTACTATGGCTCGATATAACACGAGGTGGAACCTCGACCTATCACGATCAACCTCGATTAGTCATAAGAAGGGAAGACCCGTTCTGACCGTATACAATCACATTGAAACTGTACGTACAACTCAGTTTTTTAATGTGAAGAGTGTTTGGATATTTAGTTTCATTTGTCTAGATCATAATTGGAAGTTTCACAAAATAGGATCAGTTAAGGAATGACCTCTGTGTACAACATGTATGGCTACAGGGCTCCAGGTTGGCTCTTGAACATTATTAGCTAATTTGACAAGACTAGTCTTATGATCAAAATTTTGAAGGAAGAAGAACATAGTTGTACCCCATTTTGAGCTTTTAGATGAAGCTGTCAACTACATTTCGTTGTCATCCTGGTTCCACTACTAACAAGTAATACACCAAGTCTTTTCTTTTTAGTTTCTGATAAAGTGACCTCTTTAATTTGGTTTTTTTATGAATGAACGGTAAGCTTAGGCTAGAACCCCTATAGATATTCCTCTTGAATATTTAGGATTAAGGTCTAGGGGCAATTCCATGGGTTTAAGTTTTATGATCACATGCCATACGTTTTCAAGATTTAGTGACCCCTACTCTTTCAGTCTTTCCTTTCTATATGGGGACAAATGATGACCATTCCTATGTGTCCTCTTCTATTGGATAGTTCCAATCACAGAAAAGAATCTTTCTATATATTGCAGAGACAGTAAGAGAAGCAGAAAATACAGCTTTCCAGACAACACCATGTGACTTGGTTTTAACGGTATTTATCAAAATACAACTTAACCAAAAATTATATACTTCCTATGTTTTATTGAACCTATAGTTTAAAAAGAAGTAAAAACTTTTCAAATATTTGGTCTAGATATAGTGTGATTATAATTATTCCTTTTAAAGGAAATAAGAATTTAAAGTTTAATTATTTTTAAATATAAAAAGGTATCATAAGTTGGAGAGGGAGTATCGTCATAAAAGTATTACACTTTGACGGAATCTGTTACTCGATCTTGTAGTTTCATTGCCTTCCCTGATTGAAGTTACATTGTTATCGAGGCACAGATCTAAGACGCGTTCTTCCGTTGATTCAAACGCAAACCATCGTATATGTATATATGTAAAAGAAAAGTTAAAATGTATACGTGTTACAAGATCCAAACTCATCCTGAATCGTAAACCCTGGAGTTTTCTCTGGGTAAAAGAGAGAGTACTACGTACTATGATGGATCTATTCATCTCTATATATATGATGGGAGAGAGACTTTTCTTGGTGACAAGACCAATTACATCTCACAAATAAAGGAGATATTACTTGTGGAAATTTAACTCTGCCAATAGTAGTACTAGTATCAGTAATTACGTACGTACTTTCAAGAATCTCCATGCTTGTTCCAGCGTACAAGCATTCCAATGCACCTCTTAACAATATAAAATTTTGACTTCTGTTCCTTAGCCAAATTACTGCATTTGCGGGTGAAATTGGCACATTTTTGGGATGCACTTTTCGTAAGTCGAGACTTTGAAGAAGAACTGCTCTTTTGTGAACAACTCCTTGAGAGGGAACATCTGTAAGGATTCTTTTGTGAAAAGCTCCTAGGAAGAGGGGGATTTGAGCTTGGACTCTTTTGTGAATAGCTCCTATATAATGATGATTTTGACGACGAATACGAATGACAACATGGATCATCCTTTGATAATTTCCATTTCTCATCCATATAATAGCACTCCATTTTGCTGACAAATTCGGTAGAATTAGTTTTGTCGAAATTTTTTATAATTCTTGTAGTGTATGATATCGGAAAGAATATGGAGAGAAAAAGGAACGGGTCAAAAATTAGATTTCTATAATGTACCGAAGAAATGGTTGATAACACTAGAATGAAGAGTTGGCATCTATTTATAGCAGTTTGAGACAATGGTGTAATTTCGGAAGATTTTTAAATCTGAAATAGGTGTTTGACCAGTGTTTCTTATTAATGTTGTAGCATCGCACGTTAATGCTTACGCCTAATGTCTGCCATTTTTCCTAGCTCTAACATTTTTATATTGATGTTGTGGTACAATGCAATTTTGGCCTTGTCTTGAATTAGTCTCACCCTTCATTTACATTTGAACGGATTAAAATGGATCGAATCAATAACTTAATGAGTCATAATTCGTTTAATGATTGTTTGGGTCAATTTGAGTTATATTCTCATGGTACAATTATAATCTCTAGTTTGGTTCTTGAACCTATTTCTGGAGATGATAAGCTGACTAGTGTATGGTGCTCCATTCGACACGCTTTAACGTATCCCATATTGTGTTTACATTATTTTTATTTATTTGAGAAGCAAAGGCAGACGCATAGTCATGAGGGAGTGTTTGATGGTAGATGGGAAATGTGACAGAGGATTTGAATATTAGATACTATATCCTATTGGTTTGGTGGTGTTGAAATTCTACATTCATTTCACAAAATGGTCGGTAGGGTTGTTAAATTATTGAAGATTTTGCAGTCTTTCACTTCTGTCATGGACAATTGGTCAATTACTGTGGTGATTTCTGCCTTCCTGCATTCCTTTGAGATGCTTTTTTCTATCAGAATCACTGTCACAAACTTTCTGCTAGATTTCAGTAAACCATTTAAAGTGGAGTATCCAATGTTTAAGTTTAATACTATAGCATAGTAATACTTTCTTCCATATTTGAACTAAGAATTTTTCAAGAGGTCAAGGACTTTTTAGTTGAGTTCGGAACCAAAATATTGTCGTTTTGGACAAAAGTAACATTAATAAGTGTAAAAAAAAATGTTACCTATTTATATACAGCGTCCAAATTCCATGCGCTATATCTTAACGGTAACTTTTTCCATGCGCTATATATATTTAGCGCCGGAATTCTATGCGCTATACTTGGACGATTTGACTGCCAGGTATAGCGCATGGAATTAAAACGCTATACCTGTATATCATATAGAATTTGTGCTCTATACCAGTTAACGGTCCCACCAATAAGTTAGCTGACATAACAATAATTCAAATGTGTATAGCGCACACTAAATGGGCGATATACATCAAAAATTTCAGCCCCCGGGCTAGCCATTTCCTATATAAAGGGGTAAGGATTTTAGAAAAATTCATTCAAAAAATATTTTAACACGCAAAGCATAGCGCGGTTAAATACTACGTTATGTGTACATATAGCGCGGTTAAATATTACGTTATGTGTGTTGTCTTGCCTATAAAGAACGGGCTCATTCTAGCTATTTTATGCGCTCAACAACAACTAATAGCAAATCTTTCAAGAAAAGCAAGATTTTTTTAACGTTGTCACAAATGGCTCAACCTCTTTATGCACCAAGGTGTGAGTGCGGCAAAAATGCATGATCGGTAGTTGTTAGGATAATGGTGAAGTCGGACGCCGCTACTGGCACTGTATGAACAAGTTTTATAAGGTTCCCGCGAACCTATTTGCGATTTTGAGTTATGATTTGATGAGCCCTGTTATCAAGAATGCTACAAAGAATCATTGCATTATCTTAATAATCTGTGTTTAAAACAGTGAGAACGTGAAAAACAACTTAACCGGAAACTTGCGGAGGTGAAGGCGAAATTGAAAGAGGTGGAAGAAGAAAAATTTAAGTGGTTGGAGCAGAGAATAATGGGCGACAGGGACTAAACATTGACATGTATGTGTTTAGTGTATTACTTTATCTTTATATTTATTGTGTCATTTATTTTCATGTAATGAACTTTAATTAAGTGTGTTGTATTGAAGTTTATTTTTATTAGTTGTACTGGAAGTTAAGTTTTAATGTGTGTGTTTGTGTTGTAGTATGAAACTAACTAATGAACGGGAAAATAAAAAAGTAATGTGCATATTATATAAAAGTTGTTGTTAATGTATACAAAAATATTATTTACATCAAATATATAAAAAAAAAGGAAAGAAAACCAATGTGTCCCGCATCCGATGTGCCTCAACGCAGCCGCTGGCCTGAGGCGCATCCCATCCCGCACGGGTACGCTATCGGGATCGTCATCATCAAGTCGCCTCCTTATAGCCGGATGCGCCGCAGGATGATCATCAGTGATGTTGGCAGGATCGATATAAGGGGTCGTCGGTCTAGTAGAAACCTACATAAGAATAGAAAGCTCAGTATAGGAAAGTATATAATAAGTCACAATAATTTAAATTGCCTTACCATGATCTCGTTGAGATCCTGAATGTAATCATATGTCGCAATCATGTCATCATCGCATGAAGCCTTAAAAAAGAAATTAATAAAGTTATGGAAAATAAATAAGTTACAGTTAAAACAAATTCAAATTTAATACTAATAAACACATACATGCGCATGTGATGATGAGCCATAACTCAGTCGACGCCCACTATGCAAATATCGGGTTGGCCGATCCTCAGCGGTAGACGGGCCTGGGAAGTATCTATCCCAATCCACTCCAGGAAGGTCCGTGACCGTAATCAATAATGGATCTGACGGGGTCACCTGCGAAGTCCCTGGAGTGAGATGCATCCCAAGGTTGTAAGACGGCATGTCTGTCTCATGTAGGCCACCTGGCAGATCAGCAACAACATCATCAGCATGGGCCTCAACGCCCCCTTGCTGGGGACCACCTCCTCTCCGCGCACCACCACGTCATCTGGCACCCCCGCCTCGTCGGGCACCACCACCTCGTCAGGCACGACCACCTCGTGCGACACCCGGGCCTCGCTCGTACTGCCCTGGCTCTACATAATCAAGCTTGTGTGCCAAACGCTGATCCTCTCGGGCTCGCTGCAGTGTCCGGGCAGCCACCTTTACAAATCGACGGTTGTAATCCTGCAAGGCGGCCGCAGGATCGCCGACATGATCCTGCATCTGTAATCCCATCTGATAGACTGTACGTAGTCAAATCTTCACAACGTATAAAATATAAACTACATATATTGCACTAAGTAACAGTTATATAATTAATAATAACATAAAACATACCAGGGCCTCGTGTCGCCCAGCGTATGGAATGTACCGACCGCCAGCCTGATAAATGGGGTTCCCGAAAAAAAGTCGGGTAACGTGGGGGTACCATGACATATATCTCTGAATAGGCACCGCCTGTATCTGTGTAGGTGGGGAGGAATCATCTGACCTCGTTGGTCCCAAGTATGGATCTGTGCCGTTAGCCATGCAATAAATGCGTCGTCCGCCCTGGAACGATCATCCCTATGATAATGTGTAGCCGCCCATATAGGCTCCCTCGGTATATACTGCGGACGACCAAACTGGCGAAGTACCCGCTCAGAGGCATGATGCTCCACAATATCGAGGCATATGAGCGGGGCAGAAGTGCTCCAAATCAGTCGGCCAGCCGAGCAATAATCTGGCAGGCCACATATCATATCGTTGATGTATGGCGTCCAGATGAACTGTCAAATAAGAACACAAAATGTGAGTATGCGCAACACTAAGTTAATCTATACCAGGTAAGTTTAGGTACATATTTACCTGTGTGCCCTCCAGCAGATCCAACACATCCTTGCATGGGGAGATTATGATGAGCAGCATACTCTCGTGCAAGTGTACGGCGGAGAACCCACCTCCTGGCTAGAGGGAGAAACGGAGGTGCTACATTAGGAGGTAATTGTGGTAGAGGTGGTTGAAACTGCATAAACCGCTCTCAGGCCCAAACCTAACATACAAACTTGACGTAAGGTTTAAGATAAATTCTAACTAGGTAGAATTGGAACTAATGAACATATTATTCGAATATGTTGTCACCTGTAGAAGCGGCAGATAACCACAAATGTCTCTCTGTGTGCCCATGCTAGCCTGCACATCTGCATGTACATGTAGGCGAGAACAACACCACCCCAGCTGTAATAGGGTAACTCATCTAGCAGCTCAATATGATGAAGAAATCGCAGGCTGACTAGGTTCCCCGAAGTGTTCGGGAACAAGATCCCCCCAAATAAAAGAAGCAACAACAACCTCGTATATCGGGTAATATGTAGCTCCTCTGTGTCGTCGGTGATATCAGAGTGGAGTACCTTCAGGTACTGTCTAATTGGGGTCAAACTTATCCGACTGGCCCCCGACGATGCAGTATCGTCCTATGGCCTGAAACCCATGAGCCTCTACAGCATGTCCAAATAATCCGCACGCGACATAGATCTCATAGCAATAGGCAGTGAAACGGGCATGCCATCAAAGGTCAGGCCATATAAAACCTCCGCGTCCTGCAGCGTGATGGTGGCCTCGCCAATGGGCAGGTGGAAAGTGTGTGTCTCCGGTCGCCACCGCTCAATCAACGCCGTGATCAAAGCCCAGTCGAGTTGCATCTGCCCGATCTGAATAATCCTATAGATTCCCGTATCCTGCAGGCGTTGGACTACACGGGGATGGAGATCTCTGTCCCTCAAAAAATCCCACATGTCATCCATTCTCCTAGCGCGGAGAGTCTGGGATAGTAACTCTCCGTCCCATATATGGGCGGATCTATGATCGCCCCGTAGGACTAATATCTTAGGAGAGTAAGGGCCGGGATGTATAGGCGACACGTCCATGTCGTCAACTTCAAATTAAAATAACATTAATTGTATGTTTAATCTGTAAATTAAATAATTCATTTTTTTAGTTATACAATTTTTAGAGTTATACAATATTTAAATTTTTAATTTTTAATTATTTATTTGTACAAAAAATATATATATATACATATACCTATGGGTTCCAGACTCAATATTTGAGGCCCAATAGCACCAAAATATCATGAATAATTATGTGTGTCAATTTCAATATTTTAATAATTTCATGTGTTTGTTTTATAATTTAAATTTTTTATTTTAATTATTTAATTGTACAAAGTATATATACATATGGGTTCCAGGCTCGATATTTGAGGCCCAGTAGCACCAAACTATCATTAATAATTATGTGTGTCAAATTCAATATTTTTATAATTTTTAATTATATAATTGTACAAAGTATATATACCTACAGGTTTCAGGCTCGATATTTGAGGCCCAGTAGCACCAAACTATCATGAATAATTATGCATGACAAATTCAATATTTTTATAATTTTGTGTGTTTGTTTTATAATTTAAATTCTTAATTTTTAATTATTTAATTGTACAAAGTTGTATTTTCATCTACTAGTATAAGAGATACTTAAACTACATTGATTCTACGCTAAAATAATACACTTTACTACGCTAAAAGGCTATACATTTTACTACACTAAAAGATTCTACATTTTACTACGCTAAAAAATAATCTAAACTAAATATAAACAACAAATACATTTTAATCACATAACATTCACAAAAAGACATATAACATACTAGTTTCGCAAATAAAACACAAAACGACATGAAAACACTAATATCTAAGTCCGGATATTAACAGAAAAAATTATTTCACAATTTTACATTTTTTAAAACACTATATCTAAGTCCGGATAAATATAACATACTAGTTTCGCAAATAAAACACAAAACGACATAGAAACACATTCAAATATACTAATATGCATTATTATACAAGTTTCAACAAAAAATAAATCGAAATACCTCGATTTAGTGTTTTCGGAAAACAAATTGGTTGAAAATTTGAGTCTGAAAGAGTGAAACTACAATAATACGATGCTCTACTACGATGTGGGACCTACGTTCTTAACCTTTTGTGTGACGGGGGGGCCCACAATTTTTTTTTAACAGACGACCGGGGGGGAGGGAGGGGGGGACCAGAATAGAGAGGGAGTTAAAAAAATGGTGAGGAGGAAGATCTGGTCTTGGGGAAGACGATGGGGATTAAAAAAAGGGGGTATAGCGCGCAAATTATATGCGCTATATAGCGCTTAATTTCTATACGCTATATGTGGGCAGTCAAATCGTCAGAGGTATAGCGCCCAAATTCTCTACGTTATACGTTAACGGAAAAAGTTACTGTTAAGGTATAGCGCAGGGAATTTGAGCGTTATATATATATGTAATTTTTTTTTATACTTATTAATGTTACTTTTGTCCAAAAAGATAACATTTTGGTTCTGGAGTCCCTTTTAGTTTGCAGCATATCTACTGGTCTGGTGTGAATTTGTGCAGCTGATGGTTCCCACTTAGTAGGCGTTGGACATAAGAATTGTAAAATTCCAAAAAATGATGAATTTTTTTTAAAAAAAATTTAGAGTTGTGTTTGGACATAAATTTCAGTTTGGGTTGTTTTTGAAGTTTTGTGAGTGATTTGAGTGAAAATTTTGAAAAATAGCTTTTTGGAGTTTTTAAAATTTTCGAAAATTTCCGAAATGCATCTTCAAGTGAAAATTAAAAATTTTATGAACAAATGCTGATTTCGAAAAAAGTGAATTTCTTTTTTTTTGGAAAAAAGAAAAAAGAAATTATTTCCAAACGGGCTCTTAATATTTGGTTATAGCATGGTAGTTATGTTTCTATCAAATTTCTCAATCTTTAATCAATAGAGATTTACATGTTACTCCATCTGTTCTAATTTATGTGAATATGTTTGACTGGACACGGAATTTAAGAAAAATGAAATTTTTGAAATTTATGGTCCTAAACAAGTTAAAAAGGGGCACAAAGTATTTGTGTGGTGATAAAAGTTTCTCATTAAGGGTAGAATTGTAAGTTTAAAAAAAATTCTTTCCAAATTTAGAAATAAATTATTTTTTTTTAAACGGACCAAAAAGGAAATAGGTTCACGTAAACTGAATCGAAGAGAGTATTACTTTATATGATACCCTATTGTATACATAATTTCTATACTGTCCAAGATGTGGTAAAAGTTTCAAGTACATAGAACTTGAACGCTTTCCAAAATAAGGCAAAAGTTTTTATGTTAGAATTTCCTTTTGGTTGGAAGAAAGAAAACGCCAATACTATTCATTTTATTTCGATTTAATTCCTTGTTTCTTGGCTCCAATTTTTAGTTCTGCCAAGTATTACTTGATGATCGTACTCCATAGAGATGAGAATTAAATAATTAATTTTTATTTGGCATCGCCAGAAGATTACTTAATTGAGTATGGGACTTTTGAGTTTTGCCATGTGTAAATTTACCAGTGGAAGCGGCCAATGTTCTTCCTTGCACATGCCCTTATATGGCGCTGTAGTCAGAACCCAGTAACTATCAATTTCCAAATTGTACAATAGTTATGTATAGGCTCCTCAATTTGAAAACTTAATTAAGCAGCTGAGCTTATCGCAAATTCCATTAACTCATGTATAGAATATTCATAAAAAATCAAGATGAAGTCTCCTATTTGGGGCAGGACAAGGTTACTCCGGCCCGACACATCCCAACTCGTATAAAAAGAGATATAAACCTGTTTTGGAGGAGGGAGACGTCACTTTGAGAAAAAACATAAGTACGAAGCCGGCGTGGAGATCGGATTTCATCTTTTCTTCTGTCAAACTTAATAATTTTTATTTTTCTTTGTATGATTTGTTAATTGACTACCATATTTATGTAGAGCTAAACTTCAAGTGCTATGGTGGTTGTTCTTTCATGAGTATTGTTATTTGGATATTGATTTTGATTATTTAGTTTATCATATTGGTTTATTTATTCAATCTTCCGCTTAATTATTTATTTGCTTGATCACCAATTGAATATTATCTACGAATCTAGAATTGAACTCGAAAGTGAAAATTCTAGATTGCACATAGGATTGAGTAGAGCAAGTTCTTAAACTCGGACATCGGGGAATGGATTCACGGTTAGAATAGACATATGTTAATTGTTTTGCTTGGTTATTATATGGGAATTATAAATGCATTCTTGTTAATTCTACCTTTATAGACATATAGGTGTTGGGTTATCTTGAATAGGCGAGTAGGAGATCGACAGATTCTTTTGAGCAATATAAACCTCGTCAACCAATAAATCAGATAAATTAATTAGTCAATTCACTTGAACAATACAATAGGATTGTTAGATAGCATATAACCCTAGATCGTTTTAATTACATTGATATCATAAAACTTTCTCTTCTTTTGTTCAGAGTTTACTATTTATTTTTCTTTATTTTAATTAGTTTACAATCAAATACTTATAGGTTTAATTCTTGTTTAGATAATTAGGATAGTGTAATGTTGTTAATAGTTGATAACAAGTCCTTGTGAGTTCGTCATCCGAATTTTAGTCACTTTATTACTTGACGACCGCATATACTTGCATGTGGATTTAGCCGCAACAAGTTTTGGTGCCATTGCCGGGGAGTTAGGATTAGCTATATTTCTAGATTTGATTTTTACTTAATGTCTTTTCAAGGTTTTAATTTAAGTTTAGTTTAATATTACTTAATGGCGTCTTTAAATGAAAAGAGGTGAATGATAACTATTCTTATTTTGGTGATCCTTGTCCATATTGTACAGGGTCCCACTTGTGGCGACAATGCAAATATATTCTCAGGAGCGAGTTGTGTGCATCATCTCTATCATGTACTATTTGCGGTGGCTACTGGAATAATTATCCTAAGTGTTGTTATCCTACCCAAATCCCATCTTATGATTACTCCAATAATGTTTGTGAGTTTGATTGGAGTAACAAAGTGGAAGATGTGGAACATGATGCTCGTATGAATATGTACTTGCAGTTATTAAAGGATTTTGGGGGTCTTCGTGAGAAAACTACTAATGAGATAAAACACTTAATAGAAGGAAGAGCTTAACTGAGACAAGAGGTCGAACAATTTGGCACTACTATTCACGACTTGAAGGCTCAATCGAGTGCAAAGGTTAACGCGTCAAACACCCAACAAAATAGTTGTGTGTTGAGTGAAGCTGAAAAGGAGCTTATACGCCAAATTGAGGAGCTAAAAGTGGAGAATCAATCTCTCGATCATATTTTTGTTGATGATGCCCTTGTTGAGAAAAAAAATCACTAGATTCATATGAGCAAGTAGACAATGTTTCACTTGAAGACTCTAGTGTGTGTACATATAATTCCATAGTTTGGCGTGTTGGTCCTCATTCTAATCAATTTTCGACGTTGTATTTGGATGATGACATGGAAATCGAGTCATCTGAGTCTTTGGAGGAGTCAACGGGTGAAGAACAAGGTGCTTACATTCTTGAATTTAATGTGCCACAAAGATAGTATTACATACATCAGTTGAAGGTCAAGAAGTCCAAAATATTATATTGGTTATTTAGCACAACAAGATTTGTACCTCCATCCTGGGAGCATAACAAAAAGCTTGAAGCAAATTAGGTGCTCAATTCATAAGTTCAAGGTGGAGACAAAAAGTGGTTCAAGTCATGCTGCGACGTTAGTTAGGCGTTTGTTGGGAGGTAACATACCTTTACTGTTTTCTTTTATTTTTGATTATTTTATTTTCTATTATTTTTATAGTGTTATTTTATTTTGTAGGATTATAAGCATAGGAAGAAAAGTCACTGAAGGTGTGCAAAAGCGAGCCAGATGGTTGAAACTTGTATGAGGTACTCACTTAATGGACACTGCACTCTTTTAAGTGTGGAGTGAAAGATTCTATGTGGTTTGTATAGTATTATATTAGTATATTGTTAGTTTTTTAATTTTTTTATTGTTAGCTAGATTCCTATGTTTAATAGCATAACTAGTAAAATTAACGGTGTAGTGTAGTAGTCGTAGTTTTAGCATCTTAATTATTATTTTTTTAAATAAAAATCGAGAAAAATTTGAAAATTTTGGACTTTTTCCACCTATGGATCTCCTAGACAATTTTCTTGAGAGGTTAAAATCTAACGAAAAAAATGAAAAATAAAAAAAAAACAAAAATATGTCTTTTTAATTTCCTAAGGTAGTAATAATTCTCCTTAATTTTTTTGTGCATCGGTTCTTTTTCATGCGTTGTAGTTTGAACCGAGTAGTGATTTTTTATTTTTTTTAGAGTCGATTCTGACATAGAAAATAAAATGAGGAAGATGAACCTAGTTACCTTTGACTTGTTTGATAGTAGTATATTTAGGCTTTGAAATGTGTAGAACCTTCCCTATGTGTTGAAGTTGTTCATGATGTCGTGTTTAATTGGACTGTATGTCTTGTGACGCCTATGTCTCACTTTCTTGACTTATGTTTACTTTGTACTTAATGCTTAATATCTCGTGGCTCCGTGAATACTTGCATTATTTGAGAGTTGGAATGAGACTGTCCTTAATGAGTCATATGTCATGTGTGGTTAGGTTTTTCCGTAGTCTATATATTGTACTTATGTGTAAAACTTGCTCGGTATGTGAGTTGAAGCGAAATTTTAGGTGATGCTCGGTTTGAAAAATGATTTTAGGTCTTCTTTGATCTTTTTGAACTTAATGCTTATCTCAAATAAAAAATTATTACTAGTTAACACCTTTGAGTCTATAGACTTATATTTGACACCCACATTACAAGTCTATACCCCTTTTGTTCTTATTTGACATTATTATTTATCCTTTTAACTCTTAAAGCACTTTAATTGTGAAATGAGCGCTAAAGGATGTAAGAAGAGACTAAGTGTGGGGTGAATTTTGAGTGAAACCAATAAAAGGAAAAAATGTGCATTTTTGTAAAAGAATACACCACGAGTAGAAATTGCAAAAGAGAAAAAAAGATAGTTGAAAAAAAAAAGAAAAAAAAAAGAATAAATATCTTGTTTTTGCTAGTAGAGTGTAGATGACGATTGTGCTTAAAGAAAAAAGGAATATTTTTTGGGTGAAATTGTTTGTGAAGTTGAAGTTGGATTGAGGAAATATGTGTTTAAAGTTGATTATGTGATGTGTTAAAGTTCTTAGGAGGGTGAATCACTATTTCTAAATATATCCTACTCGTCGTTTAGTCCATATTACAAACATGAAAAAGTACTAATTGATTTTAGATCGAGCAAGCTTACATTAGTAGAGATTTACATTAAGGGCGAGCATATGGTACCAATTACATGCATGTGACTTCTTTTGTGAGAGTGAGCGATTTTCTTTGATATATGTGAGTCCTTAAAATATATTTGAGCATTTGATTTGCACGTGTATATTCGACTTATTTTCTTGGTCTTGTTATGAGGGCACATGGTTTCATAAGGGATAGGTAACATTATTAGATTTCTCTATGATGTTGGGTATTCAAGTCATGAGTGCATTGTGACATAGAGTCGGTATTTGAGGATAGGATTGCTATGAGCACGTTGTCTTTATTGTGAATATTTTTGAAATAGCATAAGTAAAGGGAAGTGTAAATGATTGCATATGTTATAGTTTAATTGTTGCTATCAACCATGGTTATTGGTAGAGTGTATGTTGGGAAAAAAATTGAATTGTTTCCTCTAGTGATATGTACGTTGTTGGGCTGTAGTGGATAGTTCCAATGCTCGAGGACGAGCAAGAATTTAAGTGTGGGGTGTTGATACTCCGCTTAAAGTATGTATAATTATACGCATATTGCCTTTCATTTTACTCATGTTTCGTGAATTTTTGGATGTGGAATGTAATGATTTATTCTAATTCGGAGTATTTTTATGTGTAGGAGTTACTCAGATGCAATGTGGGATGAAAGTGCACGAGTTGAAGCAAAACGAGAACAAAAGAAGAAAAGGGAGAAGTGTAGCGCCTTATGCTGCCTAGGGCACAACTTACATATGCACAAAATTTTCCAATGCCTAGAGCTACCCTGTGCACTGGGTGACGGGAAGTCTCCAATTTCGTGCGGACAAGATTATTTCGGCCCTACGCACCCCCAACTTGATAAAAAGAAGTCTAAGCCTATTTTGGAGGGGAAAGATGCCTCTTTGAGAAAAAAAACACAAGTACGGAGCCGCCGTGGAGGTCTTCCATCAATCTTAGTAATTTGTATGGTTCTTTGTATGATTCGTTGTTTGGCTACCATGGCTATGTGAAGCTAAACTTCACGTGCTAGGGTGGTGGTTCTTTCATGGGTATTGTTATTTAGATATTGATTTTGATTTCCGTAAGGCCCCATAAAAAATTTCCTAAAAATTCGGATTTCGTGATGCCAAAGTAAGCGTAGAGGTTAATAGTGTTCGGACTTTTTGGATTGAACAGTGCGCTAGGGAGTTGAAGGAAATATTTTTGCAGAAGTAGGCAATTCTGCGGCCCATTATGTGGCTGCCCGCAGAGTGAAGCGGCCTTTTTGGCCAATTTTGAGGCTAAATTATGTGACCGCATAACCGTTTTTCGGGACGCACTTTGGTCGCATATTTCGAAGGGAGGTTCTGCGGCGCGTTATGCAACCGCATAACAGGTCTGGGTCCGCATAACGGCCGCAGAGTGAAGCAGACCACCCCAGTTCCCAGGACCATCTTTCGTGGACTGCATAACCATTATGCGGTCGCATATGCGACCGCAAAACCTGTTCTGGAGCTTCATTTTTTGGGTTTTAAAACCCGACCCTATTCTAGTAAAACACCTACCTTAGATCATTTTGAGTTGATTTCTGATATTTTTAGAGTGAGAGAGAGAGTCCTAGAGGGAGAAAGTGATCCTCATCAATTTGCTCTTCACTTCTTGCTTAAACCTTGAAGATTATCAAGAGAGGCACCCTAGGTCTTCTTACTAAGAGGTAAGATTCAATCCCCCTAACTCTTAATTTCAAAATGCAACTAGAATGGCCCATTAGTAAGTTAGTTCATGTGGATGGGAGTGCTTATCTTGCATGCATGTATTCTTAAGGTATGTGGGGGAGGTTGTGAGTTAAATATAGAAAAGAATGGAGTGTGGGATGGTGAAGTCTTTCAAAAAAAGGTCCATGAAACCTTAATACACACATAGTGTTTGATAAAATGCTCAAGTGAGCTAGAATCGTGATCGTTTTCCTAATTTTTGCTTCAATTTTGCTATATTGCCAAAATATATTGAAGTTGCTAATATTCCGGAACATCTTAGAGTTTTAAGAAGCTCAATTAAAGTATGTTGGCTAAACCCCCTTCTTCTTAGAATTACATCCCATGGTATTCATGCAATCGATATAAGTCCCAAATTGAACGCCCTAGAAATTGCTATCCCGAATGTATTTGATTTCAAAATATATTCCGATTCTTTCATCATGTTATCTCGTCATATGAGGAAATGCTCAAAACTTAGAATATGTGCCAAAAAATGCCTAGACTTCAAGTCAAATTCGATTAATGATTGTTATGCCAAATTGTGTGAAAAACTTCTATATGCCTTAAATTCTTAATTGCTCACACGTGAAATCAAAAGTCTTGAATGAATAACCGTGTTTCTATTGATGATAATAATAATGTTGGAATGTGGAAAAGAACTTGAATCATGAAATACGGCCAAACGCCAAGAATAACTTTATAATTGGGTCCATTTGTGCCTATGTAAAATATGAAAAAGAAATATGAAGTGAGATATTGATTGAATATGGTTGATGTCTCAAATGATATGGCTTAGACGATCGGTCCGAGATCGGACTCCATGTAAGAACACGGTGGCATTGTGGATGAAATTTTGAATATGGTTGATGTCTAAAATGAGATGGCTTAGCCGATCGGGCCGAGATCGAATTCCGTGTAAGATCATGGTGGTATTGTGAATTGTGGCATATTGGCACTAAAAAAATCATCCAACCTAGTAACGTGGAAATTGACTTGAAAATCTAAGTGATCCTTAACTTGATGTTTTAGTGTTATTCACAGCTCATATTGTTTTCTTGACTATTTCCTTTGTATTACTATTTATTTTATTGAGATGGTGTTTAGTTTTCATACTAGTACTATTCGACAGTACTAACGTCCCTTTTGCCGGGGGCACTGCATCTTTAAATGGATGCAGGTGGTTATATTCCATAGCAGACAGTGTTGATCACAAATAGTGTTGCGTCCTCTTCTCAGCGGACTCGGTGATCGCCACTTCATTCTGGGGTCATGTGTTGTATCTTTTGTTTATATTGTTGTCACCTTTTTGAGGTATAGTCGGAGCCTTATTGTCGGCACCATCTGTACTCTCTTTTGTATCTTTAAAGGCTTCGTAGATACTATGTGGGTTGTATATGGGTGCTAGAAAGGTCAAATGGATTGTGTTGTATTTTGGGCTCTTGTTCCACTCAATCATAAAATGTATGTGTTTTGAAACTTAACAATGATGTAGCAAAATGAAATGAGTTAGTAATGTTTATAATATGATCCTTCTACTATTTAATTAATGACAATACGCCTCCTCTTGATCATAAGCGAGTTGGGTAGAAAAGTGTTTAACATGCTTACTCGACCGGGTCGCCTCGGTTGAGCGCCGGGCGCGCTCCCCGAGGTTGGGGCGTGACAATTTCTTAGTTTATCGTATTGGTTTATTTATTCAATCGTGCGCTTAATTATTTGATTCCTTGATCATCAATTGAATATTATCTACGAATTTAGAATTGGACTCGAAAGTGAAAATTCTAGATTGTATATAGGATTGAGTAGAGCAAGTTCTTGAACTCGGGCATCGGGGAATCGATTCGCGGTTAGAATAGATATATGATAATTGCTTTGCTTGGTACGGGAATTATAAATGCATTCTTGTTAATTTTAACTCTATGGACATATAGGCGCCGAGTGAGTTTGAATAGGCGAGTAGGGGATCGGCAGATCTTATGAGTAATATTAACCTCGTCAACCAATAAATCAGATAACTTAATTAGTCAATTCACTTGAAGAATACAATTGGAATGCTAGATAGCCCATAACCCTAGATCGCTTTCATTACGTTGATATCATAAAAATCTTCTCTTCTTTTGTTCAAAGTTTACTATTTATTTTCTTTGTTTTAATTAGTTTAGAATCAAATACTTCTAGTTTTAATTCTTGTTTAGATAATTAGAATAGTTAATGTAGTTAATAGTTGACAATACTTGCTCGTGGATTCGATATCCGACTTTTAGTCCTTTTATTACTTGATGACCGCGTATATTTGTGTGTCCGTTTACCCAAAACAAATAACAAAATGAAAAATAAAATGTGACCGGGTGCTCGTCTGACGACTCTGTTTCTAACCACCGAGTACAATTTATTCTATATTATATATTACTAATTAATGCTATTAAACAGAATTATTTACAATTGCTTTTCCAGCAACTTAGCTAATTATATGAATATTTGATGCATAGAACTTCAAATCATGTTTTAAATTTGACTTTGACATCCTTCTATCTTTTGTGGGCGGGGTATGGGCTTCACATCTTTTTGTATTGATAACGATGCTTCAAGTAAAGAAGCAATTTTGATTAATGTGAACTACTCCTCAGCTTTCTTGGCACCCAAAACAATTATCCGGCATACATTGAACACCAGTAAGGTTATTGTTTACCTTAAAATTTGAGTAATAATTAAATTTGTACTGAGGTCTTAAATATACGTAATTTGGTCCAATACTAATTGATAAACAAGAAGATAAATGTATACGTTAAGTGAGCAACTTGAATCAAACCAGTGTATGAGCGATCCTCGACCTCGAGCTAAGATGACCTCGAGGTGCACTCATATGAACAGTAAAGTGATGTATGAGCGAGCCTCGACCTCGAGCTAAGATGACCTCGAGGTGCACTCATATGAACAGTAAAGTGAAGGACAATAAAGCTAAGGAACAATTCTGAAAAGAGATGAAGGAAAAAAGTAAGTATGTATATCCATTGCCAATGATTGATGATGTTTACAATTCTGATTTTGACCGTATACAGTTCTCATTGACTACATTAAAAGTCTAGAATTTAAGTATTACGAAGAAAAGAATTCTTGCCTTATCCCTATCCCTACTCGGTGTGAATCCGGATTAAATAGGCCAGTAAACTTGGACACCGGATGGTTAAACAAAAACAAATTGTCGTTGGCTCCTATTATATAATATGTACAGAATAAAGAAATAAGAAGAGAGGAAAAAGACGGGGACAACATGCTGTATTTATATCCGTTGTATTCGGAGGATACCTCAGTGTGAATGAGAACGTACAGGTTGAATGCATGGCTACTTGTGAATTTATCATTCCCATGAGTGTGTTGACTGTATAGTATGAATCCAATGCTGATTTTCCTAATAGTTTACAAGGTCTCGTCTGTATAAATAAGTTTTCTATTTACTTCACAACTGTAGCAGTAACTTACAAAAATACTTTCTTTTCGTTCAATATGTATCACTAAGGTGAGGGAAAATGAAAGTGGTCAAACTTCAAAGTCTAATTGTATCAATGTTTTGTAGAAAATCACATGGTCTGTACGAAAGGCAATTACAAAATGGTAAACCAAATGCAATGTATCTTTCTAACGGGTATAAATTTGTGAGGGGGACTGGGCATCATGTGACTGTAAGAATTGCATTTCAATGCCCACATGACACCATGAAAAAAAACAAGAAAGAAGTTGCTCCGAAAAATCTAAGTGGCTGTTTGGACATAAGAATTGTAAAATTTCTGATAAAAATGTATATATCAAACTGAAAATGATATTTAAAAATTCGAGTTGTGTTTGGACATGATTTTGGGTTGTTTTTTAATTTTAGAAAGTAATCTGAATTGAAAATTTTAAAAAATAATTTTTTAGATTTTTTCAAATTTTTGATATACCGCACTCATATTCAAGTTAATATCAAAAAATTTATATCAAACACTGATTTCTATAAATAAAAAAAAATTGCCAAAATTCTGTCAAACTGCGTACAGGTCAAACTTCTGGTTCGGTCTACCTATTCTAGAAATCACCGGATGAAATACTCGTGCTCTTATAAATAATAGTAGTGTTCCTTTTCTAATTTTTTATATCACAACTGAAGCGATTCACACAATTAATAGAGTAACAAAGAAAGAGATCTGAGCCTGACTCAGACCGCGTTTGGACGATTGTTCACATCATTTCATAATGTATCGTATCGTATTGTTTGTATTATATTGTACTGTATCGTTTGATAAATATAATATTTGTATAGATTGTATCGTTTGCCGTTGTTTCATGATATCATGCACCAGCAATATAAAGAATTAATTTTGTAATATTATAAAGAAAAATTATGATACGAAATAAATTTAATATATAAAAAGGTAGAGTAAATGATAAAATAAAATTATTTAATAACAATGAAGGATGAGATGAGATAAAAAGACAAGATAACGACACAACCACACCAAATCGGTCGTTACATAAAGTGGCACATTTCGTCGTTACGTAACAACGGATCTAACGATACGATACGATACGATACGATACAATAAAATTTAAGTAACAACCAAAACAAATATCGTATTTAAAGTAACAATACGATACAATACAATGGGTAACGACCATCCAATTCTACACAATATGAAAGAAATAATTTGAATATATTTTGATTTTCTAAAAATATTCAATAAAAGTATTTTTCTACTAGTTGTCACAACCCTTTTCTACCCTAAAAAGATATATGTAGGTTATGGATTGTGGGTTAAAGAGTTTTTCAATTAAAGTGATAAATTTTGAGTAGGGATTATTTTATTAAGAATCGCCACTTGAAATTGATTTTTTCGCCACTAGGGCTTGAATTAACTTTGGACAGACTGTGATTTATAAGATTTTCATGTTTTACTTATCCGCTTTTATTTCTTGATTATTAGATTTATCAAGAAATGATTTTGGATAAATTACGTTGTCATAACCACGTTACGTGATCAGGACGAAATTTATTAATTTTATCATAACAGCGCTACGCAAGCGAATTCGCAGTTATGACAAAATTATTAGTATATTATTACTTTTGAAAAAAAAAAGTTTTTACATTAAAAAGAATTAATTAAAAATTAACTATCGCGCTACGCAAGCGGATCCGCGATTTTAGAAAATTATTAATTAAATTGATAATAAACTAAAACCTAACGAGTATGATAAGACATTGTTGAATTAATTTATTTAATGTTAAACATCACGCTACGCAAGCGATTCCGTGCAGTTAAAGTGTGCCTACTAATTGCTTAGCGTTTAAATTAATTATTAAGAAAAAGAATTATGAGTGATTAAATTAATCTTAAAACAAATGACATTATATTTGAACAACTCACAAAATCGATGAGCTTAGTCCTATATGACGCTGTAAACTTTGAATTGATTTAGTAAACTAAGAAATGTGAATTCCTTGAACAACGCAATAGGAAATAATGTAAGTAGGCCTATGGAATGAATGTTCATGGCCTTGTTAGCACAACATGATAAAAAATTTCACAGATAAATTAAGTTGCCAACTATATAGGGAACCAATAGAAACATATTAACGGGAAAGTTAAACACGTATTACCAAGATTATCATGGAAGAAATCAAGAACAAACTGATTTGATTATTTAGAGAAAATGATTTTATATTAACGAAATAATTTCCTAATAAATATGAACTTAATTAATAAAATATTATTTTTTTATACTAGACTAAAAATCGAAATCAAAGTTAGCCTTAAAAGAGACTACAACGTATTCATAAATTCTAAAATTCATACACCCCATGTAAAGACGAAGATTCAACGAGATGTCGGAATTTTGACAAGGATTAAAAGAATTTTGGGGGGGGGGGGGAACTGAAATCAAAAGAAATAGCAAGTAACACCATTTTCCATCTAGATTTCGGAAGCTTTCAATCAAACATCTAGAGATTGACTCTTACATACAAACTAAAAACTTAACACATTTTTTCAACAAGTTCCTCTTAGTAATAAACTACATTAAAATTAATGTACATGTATAGAAACGAAAAGCTAAATTATTACTAACACCTCAAAGCTTTAAGATTACGAGACAAGTTAAACTAGTATGATTAAATAAAAGGAAGACAAATTCAACATGATAATTTACAGCGATACTGAAAATAATAAACAAAACTCATAACTCCATGCTTTAGCATTTAAGAACAGTAGACAAAGACTCATTAAGTTGACGAAACAACATATATTAAACCACTCATGAGCATAATGTATTCAAGGTCTAGAATAAGCTAAAGAAATTCCAAGCATTCCATATTTCATTCATCCTTGGATCGGAAATTGCAATATAAGATGAGGAAGTTACCTAGTTCGCAGAAATATAGGGAAAGCAACCGAGCAGCAAACCGGCAAACAAACTTCAGTAAAATGAAACTAGCACCAGCAGCAATAAGGCCCAGAACTCAATAAGAAACAAAAATCGATGATGTATTTGAAAGACTCAAAACTAAAGAAGAAATTTCAAGAGTTCATGTGCTCTTTTTGGAAACGTTTTAGCTAAACAAAGAGTATGCTGAGTGTTTTTGTCAACTTTCAGCTGGCACTTCTTTACTTTTTTTTTTCTTTCTCTTTTTAATGTGTAAAGATCTCCCTTTTTAGAGTGCAAGATCTTCTCTGAGTGTAAAATAGAGTGTGTGTTTTATAGGAGAAGAGGCAATTCATTCATGAAGAAAATATTGTCGAGGAAGAAGTTGCATACGGGAATGCTACGGGGATGATTTGGCCGATGCTTATTCCACACTAATGTATGTGGATCTGAAAATCGAAAATAAAAGTGTCGTGACAATGGTTGATACCGGAGCCACGCACACCATTGTTGCCTCCAGAATTGTTCAAGAGTATGGACTGCAACTGGCAAAGTATCCGACAAAGATGAAGGTTTTGAACTCAAAGGCGCAACCTGGTTAGGGGTGGCGCTAAATGTCCCGAAGATATTGTGCAATTGGTTTGAAAAGTCCAACATGACTGTTGTACCATTGGATGACTTCAATGTGCAGTTGGGAATTGATTTTTGAAGAAGAAAAAAGTCCTTCTAATTCCTCATTTTGATGGACTTATGTTCCTGGGAGAGACAAACCCCGGCTTTCTGAAAGGTATTCAACCCTGCGGGGATAAAAGAAAGAACGCTAGGACTGCTGCTTTGATTTCCGACATTGCAGTTGAGAAAGGCTTGAAGAGGGGTGAGGATACTTACCTCGCTGCACTCATTGAAGTCAAGCCAAGTGTGCAAAATGAGGTCCCCGATTATGTTGCAGAATTGCTGAAAGAATTCAAAGATGTGATGCCTCCAAAATTGCCACGGGAGTTACCACCGATGAGGGAGATTGATCACAGGATTGAACTTATTCCTGGATCACTGCCGTCTGCACGGCCTCCTTACCACATGTCGCCTATGGAACTGACGGAACTAAGGAAACAATTGTCTGAGTTGCTTGATGCTGGGTTGATTCAACCATCAAAAGCTCCATACGGTGCTCCTATTTTGTTCTAGAAAATTTATGATGGTACGCTGCGAATGTGTATTGACTATAGGGCGCTGAAGAAGGTGACTATAAAAAATAAGTATACGGTCCCTTTGATTCAAGATCTGCTAGACAGGATTTCGAAGGCTAGTTATTTTACTTAGATAAACATAAGGTCAGGATATTGGTAGGTTAGGATAGTTGGGGGGGATGCCTCTAAGGAACTTGTGTAACTAGATATGGTAGCTTTGAATTTCTTGTAATGTCGTTTGGGCTAACCAATTCCCTAACAACTTTCTATAGTTTAATGAACAATGTTCTTTACAAGTATCTTCATACTTTGTAGTTTTTTACTTAGACGACATAGTCATATATGGTCGGACCCTTGCATATCATTTGTCTCAATTAATGAAGGCTGGAAAGACTTAGAGCATATCAACTCAATTATAAGATGGAAAAGTGTGAATTTTCAAGTCGCAAACCAAAGTTTCTAGGCCATTTGGTTAGTAAAACCAAGTGCGGATGGACCCAACAAAGGTGCAAGCAATAGTTGATTGGCAAGCACCAAGCGGGATAAAAGAATCTAGATCATTTCTTGAAACATTACTACCGGAATTTCATTGCAAGCTATTCAAAAAGGGCTTCTCCTTTGACGGATTTGCTGAAAAAGAATGTCAAATGGGTTTGGTCGGATTTGTGTGACAAGGCTTTCAATGCATTGAAGAACGCCATTGTGTCCGAACCAATCTTGAAGCTACCATGTTTTGATTTGCCATTTGAATTACACATTGATGCTTCAGATTATGTTGTTGGCGGTGTGTTGGTCAAGGAGGATCATCCGCTTGCATTTGAAAGCATAAAGTTGAATGCGGCAGAGCAACGTTATTCTGCATATGAGAAAGAGATGGTTGCAGTAATTCATTGCCTTCAAGTTTGGAGAGTCTACTTGCTGGGAACAAAGTGTATGGTGCGGACAGACAACGTGGCCAATACATAATTCAAAACTCAACAGAAATGGAGTCCGAAGCAGGCCCGGTGGTAAGAGTTCTTAGCTGAATATGACTTCGTTTGGGTGCACAAACCTGGAAAATAAAATTAGGTTGCTGATGCACTTAGTCGCAAAGAAGTGGTTGATGCAACTTATGCACTTACTCGAATTGAATCTGATTTTCTGGATATGGTCAAGTTATGTGCTGTGAACGATCAATTGTATGTGAAATTGATGGATAGAGACAGGACAATTAAGCGGGATTGGATTGAGGATGATCTGCTGCACTTCAAAGGGGGGAGAATTGTGGTTCCTCAAGATGCTGGATTGTGTCATTCTCTTCTAAAGGAGACGCGTGATACTCCTTATGTTGGTCATCCGGGTGTTGAAAGGATGTTTGTGTTGTTGTCTCGGAATCACTTTTGGCCAAAAATGGAAGATGATGTTGAGGACTATGTGAAAACTTGCCTGGTTTGTCAACTTGACAAGACTGAACGAAAAAAGGAAGCTGGTTTGCTACAACCTCTACCTATTCTGGAGTGTCCGCGCGCTTCTTTTTATATGGACTTTATTAGCGGACTTCCAAAAGTTGATGGCAAAACATCAATTATGGTAGTGGTAGACAAGTTCTCGAAGTATGGGGTTTTTGTTGCTGCTCTAACTGTTTGTTCTTCTGAAGTAGATGTTGAATTATTCTACAAGCATGTTATGAAACTCTTTAGATTTCCAAGGGATATTGTGAGTAATCGGGATGCGACATTTACAGGCCGATTTTGGATTGTTATGTTCAAATTCTTAGGGACTGAATTGAAATTCTTGACTACAAAGTACTCACAAACCAATGGACAGACCGAGCGTATCAATCATTTGTTTGAAGAGTACTTGAGGCATTTGTTGCTGTTAATTAGAGGAACTGGGTTGACTTACTAGAAAATACACAATTCAGTTACAACTTGCACAGGACTTCAGCAACCGAAATGAGTCCTTTTGAGATAGTGTTGGGAAGACAAGCAGACACACTGCTGGAAGTCGCTCACATGAAATCAGGGGGAAAATGTCCTACTGCCTATAGATATGCTCGTGAAAAGCATGAGTTGTTGGCTGAGGCGCGAGACAACTTGAGAAGGGAGGCTAAAAGAATGAAAAAGAACGAGGACAAATATCGATGGCCTTTGGAGTTCAATGTTGGTGACAAAGTGTTATTGAAGCTTACTCCACAGATTTGGAAGAAAATCTGTAGCAAGACGTGTCACCGTGGGATGATTCCAAAGTATGAAGGCCCATTGGAAAAAAATAACAAACGGACAGAGTTCCTAGTTCAATGGACGGGAAAGCAGGAGCGTGATGCAACTTGGGAAAAAGATCGTCTCTATGGAAATTTCAAGATCAAATCAAGGTCTATCTGGATTATGCCTCGTCGAGGGTGATGAGCTCATCTGGTGGGGAAAGTTTGTTAGCCCCTTGGCTTGATTGATCGAACATAGCTTGGGCGTGACGAGGATTTACATGACGAACCTCGGCACGACCCTATGATGAATGTGGCATCATGTTGACAAGGTTGTCCGACATGGGCAGGTATTTATGGGCATGGATTGTGGCATGGCGACATGTGTCTAAGGTGTCAAGGCATGACAAGACTAGGCATTGTCATGGCCATGGCAACGTAAAGACAACGGACAACAGAAGCATAGCATGCTTGAAAAACTTAGGCAAGCTAAGGCAGGGCGTGACTAGATAGATGGGCGCGGGCAAGACAGTGTCATGGGTGAGCTGGGCAAGAGGCAAGGCATGCTGAATGAGGGCTTGGAACGAAGACATGACAGAGTAGGCATGTTGGCGCAAAAATATAATGGTTGTGCCCACGTGCCACGCACATGCAGGGCAATTGGCCAGTTTTGGCAGTTTCCAATTTTTCAGCATAGTGGCTACGTGAGGCTGTGGGCAGTTGTCTGGTTTGAATTTTTGAAATTGGAATTCCTTTGCAGTTGGGAATGTCAACCGCTACATAGGATAAGACTGAGAGCAAAAAATGTTTGCCTATATATTTTTAGTCAAGGTAGAGTGTTGGATGTCTTTGACTCCTTTTTGTAAGGGTGTTTTTATGTGCTTCTTTGTAGTACAAGTTTAATACAAAGTTGGGAAGACATTCTTGTACATGTGTGCCTTGTCTGATTTCTATATGTTGTCTTAATCTAAGTATCAAGCCGAAAAAGTGAGGGAAAAAGAAAGTAGGCTGAGTCATTGTTGTGTGACTGTCGTGCAGTGTTAATACGAAAAAAATTGACGCTGTAATAATTTCTGGAAAAGATGGTTTTTTACTTCTTTGCAATTTTACTTGTGATTTTATTGGGGAAACCATTGATGTTATGATGCATTGTACGAAAATTTAAAAAATTATCTATCGGGATCTAAAGTAGTTTTATCTCTTTAATATAACTTCATAAATCAAATTTTAAGTTCTTTTATCTTTCAATCATCAAATTGTTAAAACAACAACAAATCTAATAAACTCATTTTGCAACTAAGAATAAGACGAAGAAGCCCTAAGCAAAACTGTCAATGGTATTTTGCAACTAAGAAGAAGAACAAAAAAACAAATGGTCCCTGAATACATGTGACATGAATATAGAGAAGAAAAAAACATCAGTGAAGCTCCTGAATACATGTACCATAAATATAGTGAAGAAAAAAGTAGCAACAAAGAAGAAGAGAAAAATGTGGGTATCTGAAGTTACCCAAAAATTAGATATCAGTTAGTTTTTTTCTTTTAGAATGAGTACATGTTAAATGAGGTTAACCAAATAGTGGGGCTCGTAAAATTTTTATGATTTTGTTATAGACCTGCTACGTGCTACGGGTCTAAGTACTAGCCCAGGGGCCCAACAAATTTAACAAATTTACTTGGGCCACCACTAAACATAGCGAGCATTTATAGTTGGAAAATTACCAGCTATGTCCATTTATAAGTATCTTATTACAAAAATTGGTCAATTGATAAAATATTATTAATATTAGCCAAATTAGCCAATTACCTATTTGTAACAAAAAATATATGAAATTTTTGCTTTGTTTTGAGTGGGTGTTATTAGAATAGATTGGGCACAAGTTAAGGAGCTTGAGTATCAGTTTTGGGATGATTTGGTGAAGTTTTGAGGTGGTTTGAATTGAAAATTCGAAGTAAAAACTGAACATGAAAAAAATTATATGTGTATCACACTATGTATCATTTGTGTATCACATATGTATCATATTTGTATCAATTGTGTATCACATGTATATCCATGTATACCTGTGTGTGAGATACATGCGTGATACATGTCTGATACATGTGTCGCAGAAGAATTTCTTGAACTCGATTTAATTACGAATTTTGATACAAAACCAGTACAAGTCACCTCCAATCTT
Organism: Nicotiana undulata; assembly: GCA_005239495.1. Taxonomy (NCBI): domain Eukaryota; kingdom Viridiplantae; phylum Streptophyta; class Magnoliopsida; order Solanales; family Solanaceae; genus Nicotiana; species Nicotiana undulata. Next base: position 54,257 of record ML279011.1, read on the forward strand.
CCTCAAATTTTGTATATTGACTTATCTATATATTTTCAATGAATTTCAACTATACCCATTGAAAAGGTTCCTTTTTGCTTAGATTTTTGGAATATTGTATATTTTTTTATATTCAATCACCTTATTTACTACCTCATCTATGAAATTTCCTTTCCGTCTTGTATTTAATGTTGCTAATCACGCTTAAACATATGGAAGGAGATTTTTACATGTGATTCTTTGAGAGAAAGAACCTTATTTATTTGGTTTTTCAATTTTTATGTGTGCTTGGCTAATTTTAGTAAGTATATGACTAATGGTTAGAGGTTGATAAGTTGAAACTTATTTAGGAGATTTGTGCAAGTTCCCCAAATTTTTATGATTTTATTATATGCCGGCTACGTGTCATGGGTCTACGTAGTGGCCCAGGGGCCAATAAATTTAACCAATTTACTTGGGCCACCCACTAAACAAAGCGAGCATTTATGGTCAAACCAATTTACTATAGTAATGTAGCTCTCGCACATTCATAGAGTCCCAATTAATTATAGAAAATTTTGGAAGTAAAATAAAGACAACTTAAACGGTATATCACAGTTTAGTATTCTACGGTTGAATTAGAACAAAAATCGAACTTGTTAGTTGATTCGTGTGTAAGAGCTATTAGATCAACTAATTAATCTTGCCGTGTGTCTAATTAATCTATTATTATCAAATTAGCTTAATCAAATTCTCTGCTGTTTAACGGATCGGACGAAAGCTCTCTCCAACAGGGTAAAAATAATTGGTTAGAATAAAACAAATCCGTCTGCATATTCAAATCCATCATGAACTTAAGGCCAGAGTGAAATTTTAAGATAATGAAACTACAGTACCGATTAAGAAGTCAGAACCATAAAGTATGCAGAAACATGTCAACACGCACTTAAAGGAAGATCATATATCGGTCTTAGATGCTAATAGCCCACATATGTGTTTATATTTACACAGGCATCTCATTCTCATAGTCAGTTTATACATACAACAAAACACCCAAATTTACAAAACATTAATGGCCCCGAAATTTTAGCTCCTAAACCAAAACAAAACCAGTCAACTGGGGCTTGGCCAATATTGACTAAGCAAAAGCCCCTTCGCTTCGAAGACGCATGGCGAAGAAAAGTTCAAGCTCGGGTGGTTGAAAGTATCCATTTTCCGGTGGCTTCATTTTATCTCCGCACTCGCACCGCTTCTTCCTCGGCGGCGGCGGTGGCACCATCATCACCGGAATTTGACAATCGTCACGTTTCGGCGTCGCGCACCCTTCTTCTTCTTCTACTTCCATCATCGTAACATCCTCGTACCTTTTTATCTCCATTTTATTTACTAAATACTAATGCCACTAAAAATTACAGTATTACTAGAACAAGCTAACCTTTTCTCTACCAAGTTTCAAGTTTATAATATAAAACGTGTGAAACAAGTGTGGTATATAAGGAAAGAGTTCAAGTATTTGGGGTTTGGCGCCAGTACCCTTTTTTTTTTTTTAAATATATTAATGAAATGCAATTCTGGAAGGTGCTTGGGAAACTTAGACGGTAAGTTTGTGGTGAGGATGAGAACAGCTAAGTACAATTTGATGTCCACGTGTGGGCACCAGGGAAGATTCTGGCTCGACGTCAATGAGTTACGTGGCTCGTCCTGACCCATTAAGGCAAAAGGAGGAGGTCTTTTCGCGGGAAGACAAAAGGCAACGTTGAATTCGAATTTGAGCCGCTAGCTGTCTCTAGATTTCCATATTGTGTGTATACTCAAGAAAGGGTCCACGTACTTATCCAAATTAATCATATTAATAGCATGTTTGGTCAAGCTAGAGAAATCAGCTTATTTTGAGAAGTACTTTTTTTAAAAGTACTTTTGAAAAAAGTACTTTTTAAGAGAAGCAGTTTGTGTTTGGCTAATCTCTCTAAAAAAATACTTTTGAGCAATTATTTGTGTTTGGCCAAACTTTTCAGAAAGTGCTTTTAAGTATCAAATTACGAATAAGGACATGAATAGATTTACTTAATAGTTACTATTACAAGTAAATAAATAATCTCAAAAATTTGTTATTACATGCAATAATTAAATCCTTTCATTTTATTTAAGTAAACTATGAAAATAAAATTTAAAAGTATTTAATTATTTTAATATAAATTAAATATATTGAAAATCATTCAACAAAATATAAAAATATTCATCCCTAAAGTCACTATATATTAGAAAGCTATCCTAAAAATAATAAGAAATAGTTATACATTAATATCCTAAGTACTAGGTTTAACAGTTATTTTGGTATATATTATATTTTATTAAGGGTATTCTTGGTAAGAAGAAAAGTCAAAACTGCTTCTGCTTTTGGGAAGAAACTATTTTTTTCTGCTTCTCAGAAATTGCTTCTGCTTCTTCCCAAAAGCACTTTTTTTACCAAAAAAGGCTTGGCCAAACACCTCAAGTTAGGGGAAGAAAAGTGCTTTTGGGAAAAAAAACACTTTTGGCCTCCTGAGAAGCTTGGCCAAACAGGCTATAACTCTTCTCCCTTGTCATTTATTTATATAACGGTATTTGACTGATACAGAGTTTAAGAAATAATGAAATATTTTTAGAAGTTGTGATCTAAAATAAGTAATATATTTATGTGATTATAAATTATTTTTAAAATTAAGATAAGAAGATTAATATTAAATTATGATATTTATTTATAAATAGACTAAAAATATACAACATAGTAAATTTCAATTATTGTGTTTAAGAGAATAAAAAGAAAGAACATTTCCTCTTTTAGGCAATGTTTAAATGCCCATAAAATACATGAAAATACCTCTAAAGCCTTCAAGCACCCATAATATATTGGCTAGAGTCACTGGATTGATCTTATGTGTCCACTCTGATGTAACTAGGGTGTTAAAATTGGAAATTGGTTGAGCTTATATTAGCATCACTGAGAGTTAGTAATAAATAGGTTAGTTCTCTGAGGATTCGACTCCGGACATAAACCGAATTATATTTATAGTGATCGTTTTGTTTTTATAAGACACAAATGGGCATGATCACATATCTTATTAAGCATGGATGTGATATGTCAACTTGCTCCAATTTGGTTTGAATTTTGAAGTAGGTTGAGTCCAAATAGATTAGAGAATGAATCATACTTGAACTCGTGTAATCTTTAGCTCACTTCAATTTATTTATTTCATTTTAGTCTCTAGCAACTTTTTTAAGCTACAAAATGGTTTTGTAAAAAAGGAAGTGATGCAATTTTATCTAACAAGAGATTTGTCCTTCAAAATCAGACAACAATTAAATTTGTAAGTGCTTTTTAGGATATGCGGACTTATTTGACACAAAGCAGTAAATAAAGAAAAATTAAATAAAAACAAGACTAAAACAAGCTCAAACCACACGAGGAGGACGATTTAAGCCTTAGTGAAATGTTTGCCCTCGATCGGGGTTCGTAACAACAAGCACTGATGAACGAAAGCAAAAGAATTAATAAGAGAAACAATAATAATGTATTGCCTCGGAGTGTGTGTTACATTGTCCTTTATGAATTATCTGACACCCTTTATATAGTAGGGGAGTCCTATTTAGGTACAATTCTATAAAAGGTAAAAGATATCTTGATTCACTGATTGTCGGTTCCTTATTGATACGTGCCAAGATTCCCACCGTAATATCGAGTCGATCACGAATATCTCGGTCTTCTGTTGGCTATGCTACAATATTTCTTCGAAGTCGTTCGAAGCTAGGACCGATTCTGGGACCATGGCTTCAATATTCTCGAAGGCGGGCGTCCTGCCCCCGGGTTCTAGCCCGGTGGGACTTAATGTCGACCTTCAGTCATTTATTGCCACGCCTCGAGCCTGTCTTACCACGTCGGAGGTTAGGATGCACCTCGAGCTCGATTTCACCCGTATATAGATAGTCCCCTTGTTTTTCGAAGAGTAGGCAACAAGAAACGACATGAGCTTTCGGTTCTTACTTCGATACACCGTGACAAAAACGACAAAACAACTGAAACGTCTCGTCAGTCAAATCTTAATGGCATTAATCATCCATTTCTGGATGTGAACCGTCGCTAAAATACTATAAATACTCCTTCCTTTGTTCATTTTAACTTTACATCCAAACATTCTACCCTCATACTTTTAAGATTTTAATACTTTCTAGCACTTTTACTGTGGTTATTTTTAGATGCTTTGCAAGAACTCTTGTCCATCTTCATCTCAAGCCAACAAGTACAATCCTTCAATTTCCTTTCTTTCGCCATTTTCCCTCCATTTTCTAAAGAAATAGCAATGATGATTTCTAAAATCGTTCCCCAGAAAGAAGCTTTGTCTACTTCGCGGCCGGCTGCTGAAGTCGAGGGGACCGTTTCACGCGTTGTTGTCGACAAACCAGTACCTGAACCCCTTTGAAAATGTTCGTCCCCGGAGGATGCTCGATCAGTGCCGATTTCAAGATTGAAAAGCCTTCCTCAGTACAAGGCCGGTGTGAGGTCTCGAGGTACAACTGCTTGATCACTGAAGAAGTCCTCCCTATGGTCCGAAAAGGCTGCAACTGGGTTGATAAGGGTATGACCCGATGAAGCCATTACCACCCATGTCGAGGGATACCAACTTTAATTAATTGGATTCACGCCACGATCCTCGACCAATCGCAAATATCTCGTCCTTTCTGTTATAAAGCTATGCCGATGTTATTCAGAATTTATCTCTTTCTGGCCTCGATTGATACCGACCTCGATCTGGAAAGAGGCTTCGATTTCAAACTCTACGTCCTAGCTCTCCGACGTCTTGGACGTGACATTCCTATTTCGACAAAAAAGTGAAATCGACCCCGATTTCTACTGTATACATCTCCATAATTTCATGTTCTTTTGTATTTATTGATTTCTTTGTTCACAAAGATGGCCAGATGGGTATAGAAAGGAAATGGATCCCAGCCTTCCCTATGGATTAGCTTATAGCAACACTGGTATTAGTATTATTGAGTTTTACACTGAGATGATTCTTTCATCTAATCATACTAATGAGTTCTATATATAGATTTCCTTTTTAGTTTGGATAAGATTTGGATCGAGGATTATTGTGTAACGGAATCTGGTTCCTTTCTTTAAAAAATTTCAGGTTCATTTAAGTAACTTAAATGATACTTAGCCAAATCTGCTGATACGAACGTGGCCAGTACTCACAGTAACAGTCATGGTTCCATTATTCCCGGAGTGGCAACATCTCTACAACGTCGTTAATCCCTTAGTACACAGTTACCTAAATTTGGACGGTGATTTTGTGGATAATATTTTATTTACAAAAAGGGGCTTTTCCTAACAAAAAGGGTTAACCTATGATATGAGATAAGGCCGAGCTAGTGGGAGAATAAGTTGTATATTTTTCTTAAATAAAAACAAATTATATGTAAAATGCAAAATTGAAGTATCTTCTGAAAACGAAATATCTAATCAGTTAGCCTCTTAACCGAAAATGTTATAGGTTTTATAACTCGTTTGGCTAAGCTTCTAAAACCAATTTATTTTGAGAAGTGCTTTTCTCAAAAATATCTTTTTAAAAAGTGTTTTTGGTGAGAAGTAGTTTGTGTTTGACTAATTAATTTGAAAAGTACTTTTAAGTAGTAATTAGTGTTTGGCCAAGCTTTTGAAAATTGCTTCTAAGTGTATTTTTCTCAAATGATTCGCAGAAAAGTGCTTTTGGAGAGAAGCTGCTTTTTTCTGCTTCTCCAAAACTGCTTCTGCTTCTCCTCAAAAGCACTTTTTTTCTTTCCAAAAACTTGACCAAACAGGCTATTAGTTTGATTGATTTGACCAATTATCATGAAAATTTTCATAACTACACAAACTGAAAGGTTGTTGATGTTTTTTTTTCTTTCTCTTGAGGGCTTCTCCAACCTTACTCCATTTTTCTATAATGAGGGCAATTTATGGGGTAATGAAGCTCCAACCCACCCCTATTTTTGCCCCCCAAATGGGGATGAATAGTGTTCCTTCAAATATGGGGTTACACTATTTATCTCCCCCATTATTATTCACTCATATTTTATTATTTAATTTTTTTAATTTATCTCTTTACATATACCTAATTATGTTTATGTAATATCTTTATAATATTAATTTACATCTTAACTTTGGCGTATAATTTTAATAAATTAATTTTCGTGCATTTATTATTTTTATATAAAATTGTAAGTTAATTTTATTATAAGTTATAATTGTACAAAAAAATATATAATCATCTAAAAAATTCATGGTGAAAATATGAAGTATTAGATGTTGCTAAAATTAAAAAATAAAAATTGAAAATACATGAAAATTGAAAATTCATTAAATTAAAATACATAAAAATTTAAACTACGATAAATAGCATAATAACTTAGTTAAGAGGTATGTCGTCTCTAGGCACAACAAAATCATTGTAGTATTGAGTGAATGGCGAGGATTGTTGTTGTGAGTGTGGATATTGTTGACTTCTTTTATAAATTATTCATTGTTGTTCTTGTCGCATAAATTCACGACAAGCCGGATCGACAATAGAATAATCCACATCCATCGTTAAAACTTTATTTTCTTCTTTCATTTCTTTTAATCTTAGTTTTTCTTTTTGAACAACCATAGCTTCTTTTTTTTGCCTCGGTTGCATTATTTATCGCCTCAACCATCCGATTGTTATCTGATTGGATTGTCTTCATATAATCTTCTTCAATTTTTCTCTTCATTTTTGCTTTCTTCACCCCACTAGACCGTTGTGATGATGCGGAATCACCTGCAACATCCTAATTTAAATTTAGTGAAAATGATGATAAGTTAGGAGATGATAAATAGGGTGAATCAGGGGTAGGATTCTCAAATTCCGATGATATATTAGCATGGCCTTGCTTTCTTGGTTTTTTCGTTTCAAAATCGCCATCGTTAAACTTCTCAAAATCCTTCATTATAGCCCCCACATGATCAAATTTAAAGCCCTTTTTGAAGTTCAGATCTTGCATAAGTAAAAATTTTGCTTGTGTAAGCTGCAATATTAAAAAAAACTAAAAAAAAAACAGTAAGTAAATATATTTACAAATAAAATATAAGTAATTACAAAATAAATACTCACAATATCTTCTCATAAACACCACTAGGACGCAAATTTTCTACTTGATGTACACATCCGTTTAATTTTCTTACTGCCTTCTCAATCATTTGCATTCGGTTTTGCAATGATTTCTTGGTGCGACTCTCCCAAAAATCTTCCTCTGTATTGTTGTATGCATATGCGACTCGACCCCAAAATTGATCTCTGGATTGATTGACGCCCGTTATTGGATCTTGAGAAACATCTAAATGCGTTCTACATAATAGAATATTTTCATTTACAGAGTATCCTGCAGATCGAATAGACATTTTTTCAATTGATTAAAGGAAAAGTGAATTATCAGTTTAAAGAAAAATCAAAGCCAATTGTGGTTATAGAAGGTTATGTTGGCACCTCAATATCTAGAAATTTCAGTAGACACAATAATTTAGTAGATAACAAGAGGATAGATTTTATTTCGATCTTAGTCGTCCAGTGGATTTCGTTACAATCTCAACTGTCCCATAATTGTTTCGTTACAATCATAACCATCCCATAGATTTCAGATAATCCCCGTTTTAATGATCGCCTGTTTCGTCGTAGATATCAGATATCCCGTAATTTGTTCCTCCGAATAGTTGATGGGGTCAAAAGTCATGATATGTACTTTGTACAACGTGCCGATGCTATGGGTAAATTTGGATTATCTACTCTACAAAAAATTACAGCCGTGTTTAGAATGTTGGCATACGGTTTGCCAGCAGATGCCACTGATGAATATGTGAAAATTAGAGAGTCGACTGCAATTGAGAGCCAAAAGAGATTTTGTCGAGCTGTCGTAGAGGTTTTTGGCGAGCAGTATTTGAGATCACCAATACCTAACGATGTTGCAAGGCTTCTGCACATCGGTGAACATCATGGCTTTCCAGGAATGCTAGGCAGTCTAGACTGCATGCATTAGAAATGGAAAAATTGTCCAACAACATGGGATGGACAATATGCAGGTCGTAGTGGATCCCCAACAATTATTCTTGAAGTTGTGGCTGATTATGACCTTTGGATATGGCATGCATATTTTGGTATGCCCGACACCAATAATGGCATTAATGTTTTAGAGTCATTACATTTGTTTTCTGATCATGCTGCAGGTATTGCTCCTCCCGCACATTATGTTATTCAAGGACAAGAATATAATATGGGTTATTATTTAGCTGACAGTATATATCCAAAATGGTCAACCCTTGTGCAAACTATTCGTGAGCCACGTTCGGGAAAGATGAAATATTTTGCGATGAAACAAGAATCATGTCGAAAAGATGTTGAACGTGCATTCAGAGTTTTGCAACAACGTTTTGCAATTATTGCAGGACCCGCACGTTTTTGGCAAAAAGAAGTGTTACATGATATAATGACCACATGTATTATACTGCACAACATGATAATCGAGAATGAGTATGATCTTAACGCACCAATTCAAGATGATTTGGAAGGTCCACCTCCAACAGTAGAAATGACAGTACGATGAAAATCAACGATTTCAAGAATTTTTAACTCGACATAAAAGAATTAGGGACAATGATGCTTATTTTGCACTTCGTAATGCATTAATAGATCATTTATGAGAGAATGCTAGAGGTTAAAATTGAATATTTATGTAGTATTTCGAATGAATTTTATCGTTATGTAATATGTATTTGATTAATCTTGTACCACAATAATTTCACTTTTATTTGAATTATTAGTTAATCTATAATAATTGCATAAAAATTATATTATTTAAACTTATGGAATTATTTTAATAAAAATTACAAATTAATGAAAATAAAAGATGGAATTTGTTTAATGTAATTTAAAAAATTAAAATTAAAATGAAAGATAATAATATAATATAGAAGAGAGAGAAGAATATAAAAAAGAATATTTTTTTTTGGGAGAAAAAAATAAGAGAATAATTGGAATAAGTTATCGGTAAAGGTTGAAGATGACCTAAAAAAAAAGTTAAAATCACGATATCAAGTAATTAAACTCCTACCAATATGTAACAAATTAAAGGTTGATGGCATGATTCATCGAATTCATATTGTTTAAGGCTCGCTTTCCCGGTCAAAAGCAAGAAAGGAATCCCTTTAATTTAATATAAAATTCTTATATGTGAATTTTAAATTAAGAACACAAACGTGGTATATTTTAAAATGAATTTCGAGCTTCATAAAATATAAAATGTGTAGTTGACGAGTACATAAGGCGTGTGAATCATCAAGGGTTGTGGTAAGATAAAAGAATTTTACTTTTAATTAAAAATCTCGAACTCGAACTTTATAATAAAAATAATTCTAACAAGAATACTCTTTTGATCAGCCTTACGCGACACAAATTTAATTAAACCAGTCAATGCGAGTGTCGAACGTCCGTGGTGTGAAAAAGCGGACTAGGTATTAAAAGGAGGGTCTTAGCATGTGCCCGAAGACCGAATGCATTTAGACAACTTGTGGCGGCGTTAAGCGTGTTGTACTAACATGAATGCTCTTTTAAGTCTTAACATAATTCTAATTGTTCGGTGTCCTACTAATTTAGAACCCCATAAAGAAACATAATAAAGAGGATTGGAGTAATTATTCTTTTTATCTATCCATGTGATTATTTTATTAAGAAAAAAAAGAAAGAACAAATGATGCTTTTTAAAAGTTATTGTAAATGATACAATATATGTTCCATTTTAACTCAATTTTTTAAGGAGTCGAAGAAAAATTTCTTCTAACATAAATTTTTCATATATTAAATTAGGAATTACATGGTCTAAAATTTTCAAATAATTAATGAGAAAGTACAAATATGTATTAGAAGAACTAGAGAATGTCTAATGGTAAAACTGCAATAGTGTCAACTTTCAAGCACTTCCTTTGTTTCAAAAGACAACTTCGTAAATTATATTATAATTAAAATTTTCCTTTTTAATCAATGTTTTAAAAGGCGCGGGCACAAGGCATGGCGTTTTACATATGCCTCAGCGAGGCATAAGTCCCGAAGCACAGGGCGTAAGGAACTACTATATCATTTCTAAATGGAAGTTTCATTAAAAACAATATTTTAAAAGGCGTTTTCGGGGCGAGCCCTGGAGCGAGGTGCACCAAAAATGCTCCGAGGCGATGGTGTGGGGCGAAAGTCTCAAGAGGGGTAAGCCCAGCAATTTGGGCGTACGCCCGTGCGTTTGAGGCGCGATTTTGTAGTGAGGCGTAAGCTCCGGAGACTTTTTCAAATTAAAATAAAATTTGTTGAATACGTGCTTCGTATAATGCCCAAATTCTCAAAAGTCAGCTTGTAATTACTCAAAAGCTTTTAAAAAAAAATGAAATGTATTAAATTAAAAGTCAAGACCTTTTTTATTGATTGAAGCCCTAATTTATGATCTTTCCCAATTCTTTATCTTGTCCCCTAGTCTGCTAATATAAAAACAACAAATATTCAAATTTTTTTTTAAAATACAAAGAGAACTACATTCTCCTTCATAACTAGCAAGTTAAAGGTTCAAATTGCAGGTTAGTCCTCCTTTTTGTTCCTCTATGTGGAAAACTTTATTACTTTCGACTCAAGTTACTTGTACTTGTAAGTAGCGTATAATAGATTATTTTGACTAGTTTTTTTACGGGGATGGACCACATCTCTCTCTCTCTATATATATATATGTGTGTGTGTGTGTGTTTCACATATTTATAATTTTTTTCAAATTTTATGAAATTTTACATGTTTATAAATATTTACTGTAATTATATTATTTTATAACATATAAGAAATCAGATACCCATGGGGCTTCGCATATATAATACGCCTCACATTACATACACACTTTTTAAAATATTGTCCATAAATTTAAATGCTAAACTTATAGAACTAAAATTTTAGTTCCGCCTCCGTAGATAAGTTCAAAGAATATTTTTGATATGCTATATACAACTTCATTTTAGATCGCAAGATCCATTTTTTTATACTCCATTTAAACGACACGAAGGGAGTAATACATACTAGAGTGCAATTCCTGTCAATTTGGGGCAATGTGGTTGGAGAAGGAAGAAAAAGATGCAATTGGTCAGAAATGTAGACGTAGGACCCAAGACTTGTTACATCCCTTTCGGCCCATCTTCCTGCTTTATGAAGAAGTAAAAGAACCGCTCAATGTCTTTACAATCCGCTGTTCCCTTCATTTCAAGTTTCTTCTATAAATAGCCTCCTATACTTGTACTTTTTCGTTGTCCGCGTCTTTCTTTTCTATATTGAAAAAAAACTGCTCCACAGATCTGGTAATTCTCTTTCTCCAAATGGGTTCTCTCAGTTTTCTGAATTTTGTTGCAGTTTTAAGTGTATTCTTGTTTGTACTTTCCAGATTATGTCTTTTCTCTTGTTTTTACTTGCAAGTATCGTTAACGATGATCCAATAATGTTTTTGGGTAAAAACTTGCCCGCAATTACACCAAATCATACTATTATGGTTACATGATAAGTTGAGATGAGAATGTCCATTGATTAACTATGGTTTAGTGATACTCGCTTAGTTCATTTGTACTCTTTTACCAAATGGGTATTCATACGTTTTAGATTTCGTTGCAGTTTTAGGAGTATGCTTGTCAAGTTTGTCTTTTTTCTTTCTTTTCTGTTTTGATTTTCCCGATTAAGGTTCAATGTGTGGTAAAGGTTCAATCTTTTATAGGATTGATCTTCTTCTTAATCTATTTCTGCATGCTTTCTTAGCAAGAGTCAGTTAAGGATGAATATACTCTTTTAGGACTATACGGATATTATGGTGGACATAGTCGGTTAAAGAGTTAGTATACTATTTACAATCATGTTTCTTTATTTCATCTTATATGGTTTTCTATTATTTCTCAAAGATCAAGAATGAATTTTGATCAGCAGGTTGAAATCCAAGTTCATTCGGGTTTCTGGTGAACTACTCAGAGAATGCATTCTTGTTTTACTTTACAATTTTTTTTTCACTGCTAGTCTCTATATCTTTCCTAGTTTATTGGAAGGGACATTGATTAGATTTTATTTCTTAGCTGCTAAGCAGTTTTGTGTTTTTCTAGTAGTAATTTGCTTCGAAACTCGAAAAGCCATGTTTGCATATTTTAGGTTTTCTCTGTATTATCCTATGTTGCTTGTACTCTCCGAAAATGACGCCGACAGAGGCGGAGCCAAGATTTGAAATTTATGAGTTACGAATTTTCCCCGAACCCATATCTCGTTTTAGTTATTGTGCTGGCAATGAAATATTTAATTAATTTCCTAATACAATACATGATCTAAGCAAAAGTTCATCCGAACCTGTAAAAAGTACAGTAGCTCCGCCCCGGCGGGTGTGTCGGATCCTCCAAAAGTTGTACATATTTGAAGGATCCGATATGATGCGGCAGCATTTTGGAGAGTCCGCGTAACATAGGTATTATCTGGATATTTTGGTCTCCCTTGTGTTGATAATAGTGGGTCAGTTACCTTAGAACCATTTCCAAAGATGTTTTCTGCTATATTCCTCCCCTTCATTGTTTGGAAGAGGATTCCTAAAACAGAAGCACTAGAACATGTATCTCTATTTCCTTCTTTCTATTGTTGGGGATAGAACACTGATTATCAGTATTATATGCCACGAGTTTCAAACTTTAATCGAGCTTTATCCGCTCTCTTAATAGCCGTATTATCTGTGTTTTAGGAGAATCTCTATCACACTTAACCATTATATATTTAATTTCTGAGACAAACACTAATTTTGATGTTTCTGTTGTTTAAGATCCTTAGAACAAAATGGAGCATGAAGACAGCTACCAGCTAGTTTCAGAGCCAAAATATGAATGTCTTCTCTTTGGTAATGCTTTATTTGTAACCTGTTCTCTTTACAAAAGAAGATTGCCTTGTGTAGTCATTCCTAAAGTTGCTTCTACCTCAATGTGCAGATGTTGATGATACACTTTATCCACTGAGCTCCGGTATTTCAGCACAATGCACAAAGAATATCATAGGTAATTATTTGCAGTTTTCTTTAGTTTGATATTTCCCTGCATAATTGCTTCTTTGATAATTGTTTGTTGGATTAAATAATCAATAATCTTCTGTTGGTTGCATCGTTTAGATTATATGGTTGAAAAGCTTGACATAGATGAGGCTAAAGTTCCAGAAATGTGTGTAAGCTTATATAAGGAATATGGAACAACCATGGCTGGTCTCAGGGTAAGATTATCACTTTTTTGAATTAACTATTCTCATTTCTCACAGTTAGTTTTGGCTGTCCATATTCTAAACTTTGCATTCATTCTTCGCAGGCCATTGGTTACGACTTCGATTATGATGACTACCATAGGTACCACTTCTTCTCTATGTTTCCTTGCACATCTCCTTGTATTGTTCTTAAATAGGAAGTGCCTAATGCAATCTTCTTTGACAGTTTTGTACATGGGAGATTACCTTATGAACTTTTGAAGACTGACCATGTCTTGAGGAATCTTTTGCATAGCTTGCCTGTCCGGAAAGTTGTAAGTTAGACATTCTTACATAGCACTACAAACAAATACCTTAGTGACCGTATACTCTTCTGGTAATGACGATATTGTTGTAATGTTTGTATGTTTTGTGATTGAAACAGATATTTTCAAATGCAAATGAAGCCCATGTGGCAAAAGTTCTAAGCAGGCTGGGATTAGAGGACTGCTTTGATGATATCATATGCTTTGAGACTCTGAATCCTACTCGCAACAGCAGTGTTGCACAAGACAATATCAACGCCGGTGAGTTTTTTGCCAAAATCGAATGCCATCCTCATTGAAACGGTTGTAATATACTGACTAACATAGATACTGCTTCTCCTTCCAGAATCCGCTAGGACTCTGGTTGTTTGCAAACCCTTCGAAGAAGCCTATGAACAAGCCTTTAAAATAGCTAATATTAACCCTCAGAAGACGGTATGTTATTAGCCTCTCTTTCACTCTGGTGGTTGAATAGAATGAATTCTGAATTTCAATCTTTTACTGGTTTACATGAATTCTTTCTACATTCCTCAGCTATTCTTTGATGACTCGGTCCGTAACCTTCAGACTGCTAAGCTCATGGGCCTTCATACAGTTTGGGTAAGTAAAATTACTTATTTTGGGTAAGGAAGAATTCATCTTCTTCCTTGTTATGCTTATGAATTTCACTTATTTGGTATGAATAGGTGGGAGCCTCACATAGAACAAAAGGTATAGATTATGCACTAGAGAGCATTCATAACATGAAGGAAGCATTACCTGAGTTATGGGAAGATGTTAAACCAGACGTTCGCATCTCAGAAAAGACTGCAATTGAAGTGAGAGTTTAGCTGTGTGTAATGTAATCTCACAATAAAGACAGTATTTAATGTAATTTCTTTTGCTATTTTTCTTTTCCTTCTCTAGTTTCCTCATTTGCCTGTTAACATGAATAACTGTAGTTTCATTGATTTCATCCCCTAACTGTATTATTATTGCTTAGTGGATGTGGAATCTTTAATGTGACTGTAAAAGCTTCTCCCTATAAGTTTGTTTTGGCATGTAAAGTTGATGATGGCTGTATTATTGTTCCAGATATGGGATGTGTATCGCTTTGTTTAAGAATACCTTTTTCCTTTCCTTCCCAGAAATAACAGAAGCAGTTAAATAAGACAATAAATGGAAATTAAGATTGGAAATGCCACTTATATGGTTGAACAACAGAGGATTCCACAACTATAAATCCACGAGACAGCGCAAAAGAAGCTGAGTCTATGACTCTATGCAGATACAACTGTTGGTTGGAATATTCAGAAGTTCACAAGTTTACAGCTTTATCAATCAAATTCTTGTGTTCCAATTCATCAAAAGTGAATGTGAGGATTTATTCCATTGGAAATAAGCTTCAAATGCAAGTAAAGCTCCAGATACGAAAGCAAAGGGAGATCGTATAAGTGGCCAGCACCACAAGATAAAGATCAAATTCCTCTGTTTGTTAAATTTTTATTAGACTTCTAAATAGGGGGCTATATTGGTGAGATCCAACGGTGAACAGCTGCCCAAAAGAAAAGCCGTCTGGAAGTCCGGGGACCTTTAGTACTGTACTCTACCCCTGAACCAACAACCTTCGCGCCAAAACCATCCCCCTAGCCATTAGTATCACTCTGTGAAGTGTTTCTCTGATATTGGAATAACTTCAAGCCCCTTAGCTCGCTTGTATCGGGGGGAGCGAAGCTCAAGCATTTACTTTTCTAGTCAGAGACCAAAGTCTTGGGGCTAACGTGGGATCCGCTCAAGGACCTACTATTTAACCAAAGAATAAGATCCTTTGACTAAAGCTTAATTTAGGATAAACTCGGGGTACTGATAGTCGAATTAGTAAAATAAAGAATAAAGTAGTAATAATTTTGAGAGCAATATGCAACGAATAAAATAGCTTCGTATCCGAGAAATCAGATGATCCTGCTTGTTACATTTTTATCTCTTTTATAGGGATATTCTCCTAGTACAACGTTTGGATTTCTGTCATGATAGCCTATTTTATTGATTAATTATTACATTAATGAGGCGTTACAATGGTGAATAGTAACTGTTATTTTAGGAGTTACATAACGTACAAGACATTGATTGTTGATCTTCGAATCTGCCCATTATTGCGTCCGGATTCGTTGTGACCGTGTCTCTTCTTCTTTGATGATCTTTCCGCAGCTAATTCCTTGTATTGACCGTACCTTTTTATCTCGTGTCCACGTGTGATGTTTTATTTGGTCCACCTGGTTGGCTGAGTCATCCAAAATTTGTACATGTATGAGGCTATATTTTTTTACCAATACAGATAGTACCCCCACTTGCCATGTATTGAGCGTATAATACTTGGTAAGTGGATACACATTTATGGCGGGAATAATTTGCCGCCGCTTTACCTCGAAACCTTGTATTCTTTTATGGACGCATGCGTCGTACATCACTTCCATTTAATGCTTCTTCCACGTGTTTGTTTCTGATTGGTTCTAAAAACAACCCCGCGCCTTTTAGGGCTTTTTGCGGCTGCATCAGTCCCGAAGTGACACTTTTAATTATGACTTTCCATCATTACCTTTCTAAGTTTTGACGGTCGCCATTATGTATAAATAGTCGTCTTCTTTCCTTCCTTTTTACGAAAGACTTCCATAACTTAATCTTTTCTTTGTGTGAAAGAATTTCTTCTTTGTTTTCATAAATATGTCTTCCTCAGGCCAACCTAAGAAGGTTATTGACGTTGAAGCTTTGGCTTCTTCTTCTGCTCCGTCTAGGAGTCAGAGAGGTGGCCGTCTAAGGAGCCTAGGACATACCTCTACTAGAGGTTCTTCCTCTCCTTCCTCCGCTAGGTCGTTGTTTTCTCCGAGGGGTAGATCTTCTCATTCTGTTTCTAGGAACAAGGATGATTTTCATGAACCCAGAGTTGATGAAATCATTCCTGCGGAGATAGTTTTCCCAAAAGTAAATTCTCCTATCGCCGAACAGGATCATTCTTTAGATAGTGTCGAGAAATATGCTACCATCATTACTGTAGGTCACATTCCTGTTGTTCGTAGGGAGTGCTCTTGGGAGTCTAATGTTCCCATTCTTGTGCCAAGTGATACTCAAAGAATTACGTCTTACAAGACGGGTTTTTCTTACGTCTATACTTACCCTTTCACATTAGGATTTCAGCCTCCCGTTGACCCTGTTATCATAGAATTTGTCGTTTTTTCAACATTTGCCTAGGACAAGTTGGTCCTTTAGTATGGCGTGTTGTTTCCTGTCTGAGAGTTATAGCTTCAAGAGTTTATGTCCCTTTTAACTTTCATCATCTGATGCATTTATATTCTTCTACTTTATTCCGTCAAGGGGTTTTTACTTTGGTTGCCTGGAGTAAGAGGGCTTTAGTAACCCCTGGCGATGACAAAGACAGAGGTTGGTACCTTAGGTACGTGGCTGTTCCCACTGCTGTTTTAGTGGGTGAAAGTAATCTTCCCTTCCCTGAGAAGTGGAATCGTGCACGTAAGTACTTTGATTCGCACCTGTTTTATTTACATAAAATTGTTTTGTGTTTCAACACCGTATCTGTTTTCTTCTTATTTACAACAACTATGAATGTTGTCGAGAATGTCTCTGACATTCGTAGTTGGGTAGAAAGAATGCTGACTGTTGCTCCTGCCGAGGAAAGATCCTGGAAGTACTTTTTGGCAAAGTACAAGTGGATTGTCAAGACCCATGGTAAGTAGAGTTTTTCTCACTCCTTTTCTTGCTTGAGATTTTTTTATTAACTCTTTCTCTTTTCTGATAGGGTTTTCTACCCGTGGGACATCTTCATCACTTCCGAGGATGTCATTATCTCATGCCCAGGATATTCTGACCAGTGCTTCAAAAAGGAAAGTCCAAGATCCCCGCTCTGGAGGGGAAGATGAAGGTGGAGAAGAGGGTGCTTTAATGCACCGGGTGAGAAGAAGGCGGGTAGTTTCGGACGACGAGTCTACTCCCGCACCTCTTTCTTCCGTGTTGGCCATCAGGCCTTCTTCTTCTCGTGATCAATATCAGTCCCAGTCCCTAGATCTAGACCCTGCCGAGCGTCTGTTTCACGAAGGGTTTGACATGGACCCTGATGATATTCCCTTAGCTACTATTTACCCGCGCTTTGCTGCTATTTCTGCTCCCCAGGCTACTGATGCTGTTCCTCCTTCAGTTCCTATTATCTCCTCAGTTTCCCTTTCGTCCGTCTCTGTTGAAGCGCCCACGACTCTTTTGACTCCCGGCCCTTCTGTCTCTTGTGCTGCCCTTTCAGTCCCTGCTTCCGTGCCTTCTATTATAGAAGAAGGGTCTTCCAGCAGGGAGATGAGAAGGGTCATGATTGAGGTTCCAGCTGGTGGAATCCTCTTTAAGAAGATTAGTACCGGTGAACTGGAAATGTGGCTCAAGCCTTTAATTGGCTCCGAAGAAAGAGCCAAACTTGACAGCCATGCATCTCTTACTTGGGCTAATGATGTGGTGCACAATTCCTTAAAGGTATGTACTTTTTAAAAGACCTTTTGCACATATACTGTTTCTTAATTAACAATTTAACACTTTTGATTGTTTTACTGTTTTTGCAGACGCACCTTATTGGTTTGGAGCTTATGAAAAGAATCTCCAATTATGAAAAAGAGTTGCAAGTGCTGCGTGGGCTTAAAGGAGCAGCTGAAGACCGTCAAAGGAGAGCTAGCTGTGGAGAAGGCTTCTTTCAGCCAAGTTAATAAAGACAAGGATGCTCTTGAATCTTCATTTGCTGAGCAGCTGTCAAAAGCCACGGAAGAGATCCGGTACTTGAAGGACTTGTTGGGGCGAAAAGAAGAGTATTCTGGAGAACTCGTACGTAATCTCTCCCAAGCTCAAGAAGATCTCCGTGAAGCCTTGGCGAAGGTCCAGAATCTGGAGGAGTCAGTCGCACCTTTGAAGGTTGCCCTTGAAGCTGCTGAAGCTGAAAATGACAACTTGAAGACTGAACTTCAGGTATGGTCGAGAGACTATAATGAGCTTGAAGAGTCAACAGCTGTTGAAGTGAGTTGGGCATATATGAATGCTCGCCACGACACACTGATGGAGATGAGTCAAGTAGGCTTTGATCTTGATGCTGAGATTGCTAAGTCTAAAGAAGCTATAGATAAGACTCAGCAAGGTCTTGATCTCTCTCCAGTTGATGAAGCAGCGGACGACCCTCCAGAAGAAGAAGCTGGCTCTCCTCCTCCTCCTCCTCAAGAATGAAGACTTTGTAGTCACCCTTTTTTATTTATTGGATTGGTGTAATTACTCCCAGCTCCATCGGGAGTAAGTTTGAAATTTC
>ML279012.1:0-78406 GCA_005239495.1 Nicotiana undulata
ATACTTGAGCCTAATTATTAGTACCAACCAAATCCATTAGTTTAGATGCTTAAATAAATAAAATAGAAATTGTGAATATGAGCAATCTAACTTGTGCTTAAAGAGTAGAATCTCATCGAGTGATTATTTTTGATTTGATTGAGGACAAGCAAAAGTCTAAGTTGGGGGTGTTGACGAGTGGAAATTTTACCACTCATTTTAGCCTCTTTTCAGTAGATTTTGTGCTGCTTAATGGGTATTTGAGGTGACTATCAGTGTATAATTACTCCATTTGCAGGAAAATGATGTCATGAAGTGGTTAAGGTCAAATTGGAGTGAAATTGAGCAAAAAGAGAGTAAAGAAGAGAAAAGAGGGAAGCAATGGCCGAATGCGATCACATATGAAACGTGCGAATCGCATTTCGAGCCCAGAGATCGCATACCGCAACAGAAAGTTGAGTCAAGATTAATGAGTGAAATGCGGTCAGATATGCGACCACATATCGCAAATGCGGTTCGCATTTGAGTCGCATCACCATCTGATGCCTGAAGCTACATTGCAAATGCGACGCATGAATGCGATCGCATATCATCAATGCGGACCGCACATCTCACATGCGATGAACCTCTGGGACCTAGGGTTTGATATGCGATTAAGATGCGAATCGCATCCCTGTTATGCGACAGGAATGCGATCGCATATCAGCCCGACAGGGGTGTTTTTGTCCACTTTTCACTCGAATTTTTGGCCCTCTATAAAAAGCATACCTTGGCAACATCTTAGGATGGAATTAGAAAACCAATTTTTTACATCTTTTGGCATTTCTTCAGCTTTGTGAATATATTTTGAGTAGAGAAGAACAAGTATTGATTTGTGGGTTTGCACACACACTTTGGATTTGTAGATTTCATTGTGGTGAAGTTTTCTTTATCCATTTGTGTTTATTTCTTCATTTGCTTTGTATTGTATATCTAAGTGTGTAGTATTTTTCCAACACTTGAATATGGTTTATGGGAATATTCATGTTTAAAGTGTGGATTAAATACCTTGTTGTGCTTATGTATTGAATGATTTTCATATATTTGTGAAGTGGGTGTTTGTTATTTTAATTATTCTTGTTCTTTAATGTTTCCAAAGGGATTAGCTAACCCTAGGACTCGCCCATTAACTCCGAATTAGTTTTGGAAAAGATTATTTGGGGTTGGGAAAGATTAATTAACAAGAACTTGAGGATTTAACCCTCATTTTATAGATTCTACCTAGGGATAGGATTGAACTACTTGTAGCCAAACCCGGAAGTGCTTAATCTCCTAATTGGGTTAGGGATAATTCAATTAGGAAGTCTTGTTAGTCTTTGGGAAAAGCTAATTAAGAAATGTTATCCGTGGCTAATTAACATTACCCGCTCATATTTGTAAAATCGTGAAATACATTGGATCACTACTCGAGTGTAATACCCGAAGCATCGATACTTGTTTCCATCGATCATTTTAATCGCTTTCTAGGTTAGTTTATATTTTCGCATTTAGTTATAAACAATTATAAAAAACCCAAAATCATATCTGTTTGGCACTCCACGATAAGTGATAATTCTCTAGCATTCCTAAACGCCCTCATATTGTTCTCTATGGGATTCGACCCCAACCTTGTTGGGTTGCTATATTTGACAACGATCACTTACATTCTTTTAAGGTGTAAATTGAGCGTATCAAGTCCCTCGAAGCAAGACCAGGTGTGTCAAATAATCCAGAATTACAATCTTTATTACTAACTTTGCAGAAACAGGTGAAGGAACAAAACGATCGAATCAAGCAAATTTCTGGAGTACCACCTGTCATCAAAGGCATTGACGTTGATAGATATTCTCAACAACCTTGGAAGCCAAGTGCAGCTCCCTTGCTAATTCCCAATAAATTCAAAATGCCTGATATTCCCAAGTATGACGGGACAACCGATCCACGTGATCATGTAACTGCTTTTACTACAGGAGTAAAAGCCAACGATCTTACTAAACAAGAAATTGAGTCAGTATTGGTCAAGAAGTTCGGAGAGACACTCACCAAAGGAGCACTGACATGGTATTCTCTTTTACCTGAAAATTCTATTGACTCTTTTGTTGAGCTTGCAGATTCTTTTATAAAAGCATATTCCGGTGCACAAAAAGTTGAAAAAAGAATGGAAGACGTATTCAAAATAAAACAAGGAGAGGTGGAGTTGCTTCATGAATTTGTAGACAGGTTTCAACGAGAAAGAATGATGCTACCAAGGGTACTTGACAACTGGGCAGCAATGGCATTTGCAAGCAATTTAAATGATAAAAGCTCAGAAGCTACGAGAAGGCTCAAGGAAAGCTTAAGAGAATTCCCGGCACGACATGGAACGATGTCTATAACAGGAATAGTACCAAGATACGAATAGAAGAAGATACGATTTCTCAAACAAAAGCTGAAGATCGAACCAGTTCTAGACGTTCCGAACCAGAAAGGAGAACAGGTAAGAACATGTACGACCCATATATGGGACCTTCGGGGCGAGAAAGTCGTCCCAGGATTGAAAACACACGGTCAGAATATAGACCTTCATGTAGAGATACGAGCTCATCCTCCTCAAGATCCAGAAAGGATCGGGATAGAGGTAATGCAAGAGTTGGAGATTACAACTTCAATGTAAGTACTTGCGAATTAATTACAGTCCTGAGAAATATGGGCGATAAAGTTCGATGGCCCAAAGAAATGAGGTCGAATCCAAACAGAAGGAATCCAGACTTCTGGTGTGAATTCCATAACGATCATGGACACAGAACATTAGATTGCAGATTGTTGCAAGGTTAGGTAAAACAATTATTAAAACAAGGCTATCTAACAGAATTGTTTAGTGAAAAAGGCAAACAAGCATACATGAAGAACAGGCAAGAGCCCCCAAAACCCCGTCTCTGAAGAGAACAGTGAATGTGATACACAGAGGAGAAGAGTTGAATGGAGTAGTCTACAAAAGAATAACAAAATCACCATTACACACAGGAGGCGGATTCGTGAAGACATGGAAGCAGATAATATATCGTTCGACGAAACAGATGCTAACGTATTGTTGCTTCCTCACAACGAAGCACTGCTAATATCCCTACTTATACATGACACTAACGTAAAAAGAGTGTTGATTGATCCAGGTAGCTCAGTCAACATCATTTTGTTGAGAATTGTGGAAGAAATGCTAATGGAGGATCGAATAATCCCAAAAACACGAGCCTTATCTGGGTTTGACAACTCTACGGTAATAACAAAAAGGGAAATTGAGCTTAGTACCTACGCTGAAGGAGCAATCAAGAGTACGAAATTCCAAGTCATTGATACCGACATGGCTTACAACATGATCATGGGGAGACCATGGATCCACGATATGGAAGGAATACCATCTACTCTACATCAGGTAATTGAATTCCCTTCCAAATGGGGAATTCAACAGATTCGAGACGATCAACAGACTTCAAGGAATATAAATTTCGTGGTACACTCTAACAATAAAGAGGTACCGGAAGAATCAAAAGACGAGGAAATCACCCAAACAGGTACGGAAGAAGATAGCCACGAGAAGGTTAATCAGATCACCATAGAAGCAACATCAAAACACACGGACATGGATTCTAAACCCAATGTCATTCAGGAGCCAGAAGAGGATGAGTATATTAAAACAACAACTGAAGCGCTCGAAGCTATCCCACTGATCGAGCAAGATCCTGAGCAAAACGTTCATATAGGCACGAGGCTAAGCCCCACGAGAAGAGGTAAGTTAATTGAATATTTAAAAGCTAACGCAGATTGTTTTGCTTGGTCCCATTCAGACATGACAAGTATACCTCCGGAAGTGATGACTCATAAACTAAATGAAGATCCATCATTCGTACATGTCAAGCAAAAGAAAATAAAGCAAGGACCATTCAAGAACCAAGTGATCGATGAAGAGGTACAAAAACTCTTGAAAATCAGTTCAATGCGTGAGGTAAAATATCCTAATTGGTTAGCTAATACCGTAGGGGTACCCAAAAAGAATGGTAAATGGAGAGTATGCTAGATTACACAGATTTGAATAAAGCATGCCCTAAAGATTTATTTCCATTACCACACATAGATAAATGATTGATGCCACTGCATGTCATGAACTATTAAGCTTTTTAGATGCGTATTCTGGTTATAATCAGATAAAAATGGATCCCTCAGAAGAGGAAAAAATTTCCTTTATTACAAACAGAGGGACCATTGTTACAAAGTCATGCCATTTGGCCTGAAAAATTCTGGAGCCACGTATCAAAGGCTAGTGACCAAGATGTTCCAGGAACATCTGGGGAAAACCATGGAAGTATACATTGATGACATGCTGGTAAAATCAACACAAGTGGAAGATCATTTCCAGCATCTTTCAATCACCTTCGAAATCCTACGCAGGTATAACATGAAACTAAATCCAGAAAAATGCGCTTTTGGCGTTGAATCAGGTAAGTTTTTGGGTTTCCTTGTATCAAATAGGGGTATAGAAGTAAACTCTGCTCAGATTAAAGCTATTGCTGAAATACCCAACATACGTACGAGCAAAAAAGAAGTTCAAAGACTAACAAGAAGAATTGCAGCCTTAGGAAGATTTATCTCCAAGTCTTCGGAGAAGAGTTTTAAATTCTTTTCAGTTTAAAAAAGCAGAATCAGTTCGAATGGACTGAAGAATGTCAACAAGCTCTCAAAGATTTAAAGCCCATCTATCAAAACCCCCATTGCTGTCTAAGTCAAAAGAGGGAGAAAGGCTGTATGTCAATCTTGCTGTTGCAGAAATTGTCGTAAGTGCAGTACTGGTAAGAGAAAAAAAGGTAAAAATCTCCAATTTATTATGTAAGAAAGTCTTTATTAGATGCTGAACTAGATATCCCCATCAAGAAAAATTAGCCTTAGCTTTAATCATGGCAGCTAGAAAGTTAAGACCATATTTTCATTGTCATCCAATCACTGTTGTGACCTCGTACCCATTGAGAAATATTTTACATAAACAAGAGTTATCAGGGAGATTAGCTAAGTGGGCAATAGAATTAAGGCAACATGACATAATATATCAGTCTAGGGCTGCATAAAAGTCTCAAATTTTAGCTGATTTCACCGCTAATTTTAATACTAGCATAATCCCTGAAGTGGAAAAAGAGTTACAACTCTTTAACGGGGCTAATCCAGGAATATGGACCCTATTTACTGACGGCTCTTCTAATGTTAAAGGAGCCAGTTTGGGGATTGTTTTAATATCACCTACGGGTGAAAATATTCGACAATCCATTAAATGCTATCCCATAACTAACAATCAAGCAGAGTACGAAGCTGTCATTGCAGGGCTTGAACTGGCACGAGAACTCTCGATTGAGCCGATCGTGATCAAAAGTGACTCTCAACTAGTGGTGAACCAGATGCAGGGGACTTATACCGCTAGAGAGACTCGGATGATACAATATCTAGAAAAGGCTCGAGACATAGCAAGGCAATTCCAGACATGGAAAGTCATGCAAATACCCAAGGAGGAAAATGAAGAAGCGGATGCATTAGATAACCTCGCAGCAGTTACTGACGTAACAAATAAAGACAATGCAATTGTCATACACCTATTTCATTCAACAATCGACCAGGACAAAAATGAGGTAACATTTAACAACTTAACTTGGGATTGGAGAAACGAAATTGTAATTTTTTTGCAGAATGGTACCGTACCAGAAGATAAAAAAGTAGCTCAAGCACTTCGCCGAAAAGCTGCACGATACTGCCTCATTCGTGATACTTTATACCGCAAAATGTTTGGAGGTCTCTTAGCAAAGTGCCTCGGACCCAATCATATGGAGTATGTAATGAAGGAATTACACGAAGGATACTGTGGAAACCATGCGGGAGCAAGATCCTTAGTCAAAACCCTAATCAGAGTAGGGTACTATTGGCCCAAAATGGAAGAAGAGGCTGAGAATTTCGTAGCTAAATGCGACAAAATGCCAACGATATGCTAACAACATGCATCGACCAGAGGAGTTACTTTACCTAGTGGTATCACTATGGCCATTCATGAAATGGGGCATGGACATAGTATGACCCCTTCCCCCATCTAAAGGAAAGGTACGGTTCTTACTCGTATTAACTGATTATTTCACGAAGTGGGTCTAGGAAGATGCTTTTAAACTAGTGCGAGAAAAAGAAGTGAAAAGCTTCATATGGCGACACATAATATGCCGCTTTGGAATACCGAAGGAGATCGTGTGTGACAATGGCCCACAATTCATAGGCTCGCAAATCATAGAATTCTTCGAAAGTTGGAAAATCAAACGAATCACTTCATCACCATATCACCCCGTGGCTAATGGGAAAGCCGAGTCAACAAACAAAGTCATCGTCAACAACCTAAAGAAACGGTTGGAAAAATCAAAGGGAAACTGGCTAGATGAGCTACCGGCAGTATTATGGGCTTATAGAACTACAGCGAAAAAAGCCACGGGAGAGACTCCATTCGTGCTTGTTTATGGTTCAAAAGCTTTAATACCAGTGGAAATCGGAGAACCAAGCACAAGGTTCACAACAACAACGGAATAAACAAGCAACGACGAGTTGAGGACAAATCCGGATTTGCTAGAACAAAGAAGAGATGGTGCACTAATACGTATGGCGGACCAAAAACAAATTATAGAGCGATATTACAACAGAAAAGCTCAACTCAGATATTTTAAAATTGGGGACTTCGTTCTCAAAAAAGTCTTCCAATCAACGAAGGAAGCTGGTGCAGGAAAGCTAAATCCAAACTGGGAAGGACCTTACAAAGTCTGTGGCATAGCTGGAAAAGGCGCTTATGAGCTGGAGGCTATAGACGACACAATCTTACATACTAGTTGGAATGCTGGTCATTTGAAGAAGTATTACTTCTGAGTAAAAGGAATACCCCCGGTCAGGTATCATTACGTTCGATTTCATTTTTGTACAGTTAAAATTGTACTAACTTTTTTAGATGATAGGCAAAGAGCTAATCCATCACCAGATGATGATATTATACCGGCATAGACACGAGGAAGTAACTGAATTCCCGGTCTAGGGTTATAACTTTCTGATAGACGTTTTTAAGGGTTAAGCAGTCATCATCTAAAACTATATACCTTCGAGTCTCGTATGATTTTCCTTTTCAGGAAAAGGACCACAAGAAAGGAATAGTCAAGTGCTCGAGATTTCATTTTTTAAAGCTCAAACACTTGGGGGACTATACAGTATGGAAGGCAAAGAAGAAGCAAAGAAGACTATCAAAAAGTCAAAGCTCGAGGCTGAAGATCCATCTTCCCAACAAGTCAAGTACTATGAGCAAAATCAAAGAGCCAATGACAAAAACACAAAGCATGATTCAAAACCTTCGAAAAACATATTCGTAATGTAAACGAATGTTTCAAGAAAAAACATATTCGTAAATGTAAACGAATATTCAGGTTAAAGGCAGAATATTAGTTACGGGTAAAAATGCACATCTTTGTACTTACTCAAAAAACTTTTGTAAATGAAAACAGCTATGGATGAAAGATCATTATCCTTCTACTTATTCAGAAAGCTGTTGTGAATGAAAACAGTTACGGATGAAAAAATATTACCCTTGTATTCATTTAAAAACTATTATCAATAAAAACAGTTATGGGTAAAAATTCATACCCTTATATTTAAAAAATGCTATAAACAAAAACAGTTATTCCCTTATACTAATTCGAAAAAACTATTGCAAAAGAAAAACAGTTACGAGTACAAGTTCATATCAAATCTGTTGAAAGAAAAAATAGTTACAAAATGAGTTATAGATGATACACAAACACATGTGAAATGTTATAAAAGTTCGGAACAATGCAAGAACTTTCTTCAAAACATTGTTAAAGAAAAATATGTGAAATTCCTATCTCTGTTTTTTATATTTACACATGAAGTTGAGACGTCTTCTTCATTAAGTGTCGATAAAAAAAAGGCCCTCTTTTATGAATCGTACCTATTAACGATAAGGTATGAAAAATCTAAGAATTATTTAATGCAAAGTCAAAAACTCAGAGGTAAACAAAAACTTCAAAAACATTAAGCATTATTTAATGCAAATTCATAAATTCAGAGGTAAACCAAAAACTTCAAAAAGAAAGCATGCAAAGACTTAAGAGTAAAACAAAAATTCAAAGAAAGCTAAAGACATGCTGATATTGATATATTACGGCAAAATAAACTAATTGTTAACTTAGTCTAAGCCAGATTAGTTTATACATTGATTGCCCATAAGTTGTCAGTTGGGGACTTACATAGGATCCAACTTTACCCCTTGGCAGGAGGAGCAGCTTGAAATGGAGAGACATGAGCAGCAGGGACCTCGACCTCAGGTGAAGAGAGGTTCTGACTTTGCTGAGACTTCTCAATCATCTCTTTGGTTTTAGCAATTTCGGCTTCCAAGTCAAAACCCTCTTGGCCCATTTCCGTCAATGTGCCAAGACGGGCGTTCAGATAAACCCAGCTAACATCGATGACTGCTTTGTCTTCAAGAGCTTTGTAATCTTTCTCCCACTATTCAGCTCCAGCTCTTAACTCATCTCTTTTAGCCACGGCAGCATCGTGAGAGTTCTGCAAAGAAATGAGGGATCTTTTCAGGAACCGGACCTTCTCTGAAGAGTTACGGAGGTCTTCCTGGGTTTTGGTGAGCAATTGTACAAGTTCACCTGAGTACACCTCCTTCTGGTCCAATAAAGCCTTCATGCTCCTGATCTCCTCTGTGGCACGGGAAAGCTGTTGTGCAAATGAAGACTCTAGGACACTTTTGTCCTTACCTTCCTGGTTCGAATACGCCTTCTCAACGGCCAGTTCTGCTGCCATAACCCTTACTTGCTGCTCCAAGGTACACTTTTCCTCCTCCACTGCCTCCATGTCAAATTGTAGACCCTCGTACTGCTCCCTCCAATTGTCAGCCTCAATTTGGAAGTCCTTAGCTGTTTGCTCCATCTGAACGACTCTCTTCATTAACTCTGTGCCCACAAGATTGATCTACATGAAAAGATAAATTAGATATAGTAAGTGTATGTATAAGTACATATGAAAGAAGAGCAAGTTTTACCTTTAAAGACGAGTGCACGATCTCGTTCATCCAAGTCAGGGAACTGTGGCTTTCCAGCTTAGACTTTTCAGTCGGGCCTATCAATGGCTTTAACCATACATCAGCCTAGCCCAACTTTTTCAAGAGGCTGCCCGTCGCTGGAAATTCTATTATAACTTGCCTCATCTCCCCCCCCCCCCCCCCCCCCCCCCGCTGGAAGACCCTACTTCCACAGAAGAAGGCACAGAAGCGGGGGCGGATAAAGGAGCCACGGGCAGATTAGGCAAAGAAGCAGAAACAACAATGGGAGCAGAAACAACAATGGGATCAGGAACAACCATGGGAGAAGAAACAACGACGAGAGCAATTGAAGGAAGTTCTATAGGAGCATGAGGAGAGAACACAGCAAGAGGGGCTTCAACAAAAATGGTACCAATACCTTGATGGAACATGAGATCAATAGATTCACGAACAGGAGAGGGAGTTGCATCCTCGGGGGAAGAAAGTTCGGATTCATCCACAGGAGGATCAACAACGGGTGCAAACTCATCGTCAGAAACCACCCTCATCCTACGTAACCTGCGGGCCATCGAACCCTCCTCTTTCTCTTCCTCCTCTAAGGTCCTGGACCCACTTGCTTTTCTCTTCGACGAGAAGGATCCAACAATGATCTCATGGGCCTTTGCTAGGGACAACCTTGAAGCGGACACAGCCGCAGCAGAAATACCACGAGCAGGAAACCCTAACAAATGAAAGGGATCAGATAAAGCTCAAAAAGGGAAGAAGTAAAAAAAAAACTTCACTTGCCGTGGGACTTAACCTTCCAACCAAACCTCCCAGAGAGGTACTTCCACGAACGTTCTTCTAAAGGAGAATTCAACAAGAGTTTTTCTACCCAATCACGGAAACTGGAGACATTCTCAATGGTTCCCATGGTTGCTGCGAAGGAAAAAGAAACAGTCACAGAATTGATAATTTATCAAAAGCAAAGGAAAGGAAAGTGAGCAAAACTGTACTCACGTAAAAGATTCCACTTCTCAGGGAAGGGGGGATTTTCTTCACCTACTAAACCTGCATGATGGACAACAACATATCAGACATACCACCCTCGGTCTTTGTCATCATCTGGAGTAACTAACACCCCTTTACTCCTAGCCGCGAGAGTAAACACTCCTTGGCGGAACAACATTGGAGAATAGAGGTGAATAAGATGATGAAAAGTGAAGGGTACAGAACCTAAATTTGCCAAATACCTAAGGCACGCGACAACTCGCCAAACAAGAGGACCGACTTGTCCCTGACAAATTTTGAAGAATCAACAAAACTCGATGATAACAGGGTCGATGGGAGGCTTGAATCATAATGTGAAAGGATAAGTATAAGAATACCCGGTCTTGTAATAGGTTGTTCTCTGGTTATCTTTAGGAATAATAACAGGAAAATCAGGCTTCCAAAAATAATCCTTACGTAAAAGAGACACCAAGCCCTCTGTTATTTGGGTAGGATAAAGATCGGAACTGTCATGCGAAGACATTGAAGAAAGTTGTTCACTCATGGCCTGACTATCCTTGGTGAAAGAAAACTCCGCAGGGACAATTTCATCGACCCTCGGCTCGCGGAGCGGTTCACTATGTTCTCTAATCTTTGATGAAGATCTAGAAGCCCTAGCCCTAGAAGAAGATAAAGAAATAGAAGACCTAAAAGAAGATGGGGGAGTAGCATGAGAAGAAGAATCACCCCTGGAAGGGGTAGAACCTAAGCTTCTAAGACTACCGCCTCTCCTACTCCGTGTTGGAGCAGAAGAGAGAGTCAATTCATCTACATTAATGGTTTTGCTAGATTGTTGGTGTGAAGAATACATATTTACGAAGAATGAAGAATTTACAAATAAAGAAAGAAGGTCGGAAGTTTTTCGTGAAAGTAAAGAAAGAAAAAGGGGTATTTATACTTGAAGGCGACCGTCAAAAAAATGGAAAAACAGTGATGTGAAAGTCATAATTAAAGTTGTCACTTCGCGGCTGATGCAGCCGCAAAAAGCCCTAAAAGGCGCTGAGTAATTGCAGAACCAACCCAAGAACGCCACGTGGCACGGGCATTAAATGGAAGTGAAAAGCGATGTATACATTCAGAGATGGATGCAATGGTACGAGTGAAGTGGCGGCAAAATATTCCCGCCATAAATGAGTATCCACTTTCCAAATATTAATCGATAAATAAATGGTAAGTGGGGGGACTATCTGTATTGGTAAAAATGAGCTTCACACGTGTAACAATTATGATGACTCAGCAATCTATGTGGAGCAATGATAACCTGACAACTGGACAAGACTCTATAAAGAGGAACATAATAACATACTCACGGGATCATCAGATACGGGAATCTCAACCTAATTGGGAAGATAAAGATACACGGTCATAATGAATCAACGCGAAATATAGGGCAGATTCGGGATCTTCAATTAATGAGCCAAACGTTACATAATCTTCACGCAACAATTATGATTAATCATTGTAACGTTACATTAATGCCATTTTTAGTCATTAATGCTCAATCACTGAAAATAGTAGACATTATATTAAGAAATTACCTATAAAAGGGAGTAAAATATAACTTGTAAAGACACGTTTGAACCACTATTGAAGTATACGTACTTTCTGTGCATCTTTATTGTTTTCTATTTACGAATTTACTTGCAATTATTTCCAGATTCTCTTGGTTATCAGAAACCCGTGTTCTTC
The DNA here is from genome assembly GCA_005239495.1 of Nicotiana undulata. Classification (NCBI taxonomy): domain Eukaryota; kingdom Viridiplantae; phylum Streptophyta; class Magnoliopsida; order Solanales; family Solanaceae; genus Nicotiana; species Nicotiana undulata. The sequence goes on from ML279012.1 coordinate 11,813, forward strand.
TTAAAATAGCTTTGGAAGAGAATCTAATTCTTTGGTTAAACACCATGACCCTCCAAACTCCATCACACAGGCACGAAGCATATCCTCGAGAATCTGAATCGTGCGCTCGGACTGTCAGTCCGTCTGAGTGTGAAAGGTTGTGCTCAACTCCACCCTAGTACCCAACTCCTTCTTAACGACTCTCCAAAACCGTGATGTGAACTGTGTACCTCTGTCTGAAATGATGGATACTGAAATACTGTGAAGGTGGACAATCTCCCTGATATAAATCTTAGCCAACCGCTTTGAGGAGTATGTAGTCAATACTGGAATGGAGTGGGCTGACTTGGTCAGCCGATCCACGATCACCCAAATAGTATCGAACTTTCTCAAAGTCCGAGGAAGCCCAACCACAAAGTCCATGGTGATCCGCTCCCACTTCCACTCTGGGAGATCAATCTGCTGAAGTAATCCTCCTGGTCTCTGATGTTCATATTTAACTTGCTGATAGTTGAGACACTTGGCCACAAATCCAACTATATCATTTTTCATCCTTCTCCACCAATAGTGTTGTCTCAGATCCTGGTACATCTTCGCAGCACCCGGATGTATGGAGTACCGCGAGCTATGGGCCTCCTCAAGAATCAGCTCCCGAAGCCCGTCCACATTGGGCACAAAAATCCGACCATGCATCCTCATCACGCCATCATCACCTATAGTCACATCTCTGGCATCACCTTGTAGGACCCTTTCCTGAAGAACCGGAAGGTGAGGACCATCATATTGACGCTCTCTGATGCGGCCATAAAGAGAAGACCGGGAAACCACATAAGCTAATACCCGGCAAGGCTTTGAAAGATCTAATCTCACGAACTGACTGGCTAAGGCTTGAACATCCAAGGCTAAGGGCCTCTTAACTGCCGGAAGATATGCCAAACTCTCCAAATTCTCCGCTCGGCGACTCAAGGCATCAGCCACTTCATTGGCCTTCCCCAGGTGGTATAATATAGTGATGTCATAGTCTTTTAGCAACTCCAACCACCTCCGCTGATGTAGATTAAGGTATTTGTGCCTAAACAAGTGCTGAAGACTCCGGTAATCAGTGTAAATCTCACAAGAAACACCGTACAAATAATGACGCCAGATCTTCAAGGCGTGAACAATAGCTTCTAGCTCAAGGTCATGAACCGTATAATTCTTCTCATTCACTTTCAACTGTCTGGACGTGTAGGCAATCACCCTACCGTCCTGCATCAATACTGCTCCAAGGACAATCCTCGAGGCATCACAATAGACTGTGTAAGACCCCAAACCTGTAAACCTGAACGGGGTACCCTTTTGGGTCAGCCTGGTCATAGGTGCTGCAATAGATGAAAATCCCTCTACAAAGTGACGGTAGTACCCCACCAAACCAAGGAAATTGCGGATCTCTATAGCTGAGGATGGTCTAGTCCAACTCTATACTGCCTCCACCTTCTTCGGATCTACCTTGATCCCATGACAAAACACTACATAACCCAAGAATGCCACTGAATCAAGCCACAACTCACACTTAGAAAATTTTGCATACAATTTCTTCTCGCTCAAAGTCTGAAGCACGGTCCTCAAGTGCTGCTCATGATCTTCCCGAGAATGGGAATATACCAGGATGGCGTCAATAAACATGATGACGAAGGAATCAAGATAAGGCCGGAACACTGTCCATCAAATGCATAAAGGCTGCTGGGGCATTGGTCAACCCAAATGATATGACAAGAAACTCATAGTGACCATATCTGGTCCTGAAGGCAGTCTTCGGGATTTACGGCTCCCGAATCTTCAACTGATGATAGCCAGAACGTAAGTCAATCTTGGAAAATACGATGGCACCCTGTAACTGATCAAATAAATCATCGATGCGAGGCAAGGGATACCTGTTCTTCACTGTAACTTTGTTCAGCTGCCGATAATCAATACACATACGCATAGAGCCATACTTCTTCTTCACAAATAAGACCGAGCACCCCAAGGTGATACATTGGGCCTTATGAAACCCTTATCAAGCAACTCCTGTAACTTCTCCTTCAACTCAGGAGGAGCCATACGATATGGAGGAATAGAAATGGGCTGAGTGCCCGACAACAAATCAATAGCGAAATCAATATCTCTATCGGGCGGCATGCCCGGAAGATCAGCTGGAAATACATCAGAGAAGTCCCTCACTACTGGGACTGACTCAAATGTATGGGTATCAACACTGACATCTCTCACATAGTCCAAATACGCATCGCACCCCTTCTCAACAATCCACTGAGCCTTAAGAAAAGAAATGACCCTCCGGGGAGTATACTCTAAGGTACCTCTCCACTCTAATCTTAGTAAACCTGGCATAGCCACCGTCACGATCTTAACGTGACAATCAAGAATAGCATAATGGGGCGACAACCAGTCCATGCCCAAGATAACATCAAAATCTACCATACTGAGTAATAACAAATCCGCTCTAGTCTCAAAACCACACAGAAAAATCAAACACGACCGATATACACGGTTCACAACGAGAGAATCTCCCACGGGAGTAGAAATATAAACATGGGAACTCAAAGAATCCCGAGATATCCCCAAATGCGAAGCAAAATAAGAAGACACATATGAATACGTAGAGCCTGGGTTAAGTAATACAAATGCATCCCTATGACAGATAGGGACGATACCTGTGATAACTGAATCTGAAACGACGGCCTCTGAACGGGATGGAAGGGCATAGTACCTGGCCTGGCCTCCCTTTCTAAGGAGACCTCGACCTCCACCTCAAGCTGGCTGAGGAGGTGGAGTGGCAGTTGGGGCTGGAAGAATAGTCGAAGGACCTGGTGGAGCACGTGGAGGCTGATAAGCCTGCAAAGATGCACCCCTCTTAGCTCCAGGGCAATCTCTAACCATGTGACGAGTGTCACCACACTCAATGAAACCTCTCGGAGGATGCTAGTGCTGAGACTGACTCGGAACTCTCCTGCTGGACTGGCCGGTAATAGCACCTCGGGCAGGAGGCATACTAGATACTGGCGGTGCATAATAGGGCTCCTAAGGTCTAGGAGGAGCTGGAATACCACTGGCTGCTGGAAGAGCTGAATGAACAGGGTAACTCACAAATCCCCTTACCATAGCCTACTGCTGGTACACGAGCTCCCGAATAATGACCAATCTCTCGAGACTTCTTGGCCTCTCCCTCCTCTCTATCCCGAGCAAACATTCCCTCTACCCTCCTGGAAATACTCACCGCCTGCTGATAAGTGATATCCATCTCCAACTCTCTGGACATACTAGTCTGAATACTGGGGTGGAGTCCCTCGATGAAACGACAAACCCTCTCTCCGATCGTGGCAACCAAAGCTGGTGCATGACGAGCTAACTCACTTAAACGGACTGCATACTTTGACACAGTCATAGCACCCTGGCGCAACTGCTCAAACTCTAGGCGCCAAGCATCCCTGAGGCTCTGAGGGACATACTCTCGTAGAAACATCTCTGAAAACTGAGTCTAAGTAAGTGAAGCTGCCTCGTCCAGACTACTCAGCTCATAGGCACGCCACTTTTGATATGCCGCTCCCCTCAGCTGGAAAGCGGTGAAATAAACCCCACTCGTCTCCATAATGCCCATAGTGCAGATAATACGATGACACTTCTCAACAAAACCCATAGCGTCATCTGAAGCTAGTCCGATGAAAGTATGTGGGTGGTACTTCTTGTACCTCTCAAGTATGAGCTTCTCTGCCTCGGAAGCAGCTACCCTGGCCTCATGCTGAGCCGGAATCACTAGGGGTATAGGAATGTACTCTGGGGCCTGATCAACATGGACCCTCTGCTCAGGAGTGCGGGCAGCGGGAGTCTGTGCCCCTCCCTCGGCTTGAGATGTGGCTGGGGCTATCGGAAGTAGTCCAGCCTGAGTCAGAGTGCTGAACATGCTCATGAACTGAGCCAAAGTCTCCTGGAGGGATGGAGTAGTAATAGGAACCTCATATGCCGGCCCTCCAGCCGGAGATGCTGTGGGATCCTCTGTCGCTGCTCTCGCAGGTGCTCGGGATACACCGCGTGCTCGTCCTCTACCCCGGCCCCTACCTCTAGTGGCTCTAACTGAGGGCTCGGGTGCCTGGTCGTCGGTCCTCCCGGTACAGGTTCTCACCATCTGTGAGAAAGAATATAATTGAGTTTTAGAATTTTTGATGTCAATAACTCGCACGACGAGGAAAATCAAAGGAATATGATTGTTCTTAATAGTTACATAGACTCCCAAAGATAGATACGGACGTCTTTGTACCGATCCGCGAGACTCTAATAAACCGGCTTGTGACTTGTGACTCCTATGAACCTAGACGCTCTGATACCAACTTGTCACGACCCAATCTACCCTCTGAAAGGTATCGTGATGGCACCTAGTCGCTACGACTAGGTAAGCCTAAATGTGCGGATAAAACTTAATTAAAAACACAAGAAATAAAGAAAATTAAGGACATAATATGAATAATCATGACGATGCCGCTCGGTATGTATAAAATATTTATCCCAAAGACCCAGAATATAACAAACAGTCACAAGCCTCTAATAACTACTGTAGCTCTAACAAGTTTGGAAGGTACATAATAAAACTCTAAGAGATAGAATGGAAGGGGACTCTGAGGATTCTGCAGACGCGGCAGAAATACCTTGTAGTCTATGCAGCAATACTATCCACGAGGCTGATAGCTCGTACCTGGATCTGCACACGAAAACATGTGCAGGAAAGGGAATGAGTACACCACATTTGGTACCCAGTAAGTGCCAAGCCTAACCACGATCAAGTAGTGATGAGGTAAGGTTACAACGCTACTGGAATAAATATAAAACAATTTAAAATGGTAAAAAAGTTTAGTATATTCTACAGTAAATAATTTAAGAAAATATTTGAAAAAACTTAACAGTAAAAGGGATCCCTCGGCTCAGAACAAAATAATCATAAGGATGGAAACTCCCAGGATATCATCCCGTAATTCTAGATGATTATGTAGTATAGGGGGATCTCTCGGAATATGTCTGTAGTCCCAAAATAAATATGTAGTGCTGGGGGATCTCCCGAAATATGTCCGTAGTCCCAATTTAAATATGAAGTACATGAGGATCTCCCGGAATAAGTCCATAGTCCCAAAATAAATATGCAGTGCTGGGGGATCTCCCGAAATACGTCTGTAGTCCCAATTTAAATATGCGATGCAAGATAAATGACAGGTATAACATCAATTTATACAGTTCATCTATTTACAGGTAAGGGAAAGCGGTAATCTAGCTAAACATGGCACACAGAGTATCAAGTAGATAATTAGACACGTAAGCATGCTTTCCTTATTTAAGCTAAACAATTTAACACATTAATGCAAAATAATAGGAGAAGGAATAATTTATGATTTAAGAAGGAAAAGTGAGATTTTAGCAATAACGGACCGTGTACGTACTCGTCACCTCACGTACACAACGCCCACACAACAAATATTATCAAAACAACCTAAGGTAAAGTCCCCAACACAGGGTTAGGCAAGCCACTTACCTCAACCGCTCCACTCAACTCAAAATCACTTTCTTGCCATGAGTACCCGACTCCAAATGGCCCAAATCTATTCAATTCAATTGCACAATATAAATATAACTTCAAGTAACTAATTTAACTAATTAATTCGAAGCTAAAACGCGAAATTAGGAAAGTCATCCCAAAAATTTCCCCGGGCCCACGTCTCGAAATCGTGTAAAATATACAAATTATGAATACCCGTTCACTCAACCAAAAATCATCAAAATCCGACGTCAAAATCTCACTCAAAACTTGGATTCTCATTTGGGGAATTTTTCTTCTATTTTCAAACCTTTACCCTCAAATTCCTTAATTTAGAAGAGGAAAACAACATAAATTATAGTATTATGATAAAAATCGAGTTAGAATTCGTTACCCAATGACTCTCTTTCAAAATCCCTCAAACAATTGTCTCCCACCGAGCTCCAATTTGATTTTTGTGTTATGAAATTTCAAACTCTCGAATTTTCTATATCTGCCTAGCGATTTCCGCATCTGCGGTCTATGGGGCCGCACCTGCGGTCCTGCACTTGCTACTTGGCCTCCGCATCTGCAAAATTTCATTAATTCCCCAGGTTTCGCACCTGCGCCATTCTTCGCAGATGCGGTTCCGCTTCTGTGGTCCTGGAGTCGCAGATGCGGCCGCTGGTCCTCATGCCCAAAATTGCACATGCGACCTCTCTTTCGCTTTTGCGGTGACTACATGGACCTAAGCATCCCACCGACAGGGGCAGCTCCTAAATGGGCGTCCAAATTGGACTGAACTCTAGATAGACTAACAAATCGAACAGAGTTCTTTTTGTAACATTTCGCTCTTCTTCTTCGAACACATTTTGCATGGTGCTAGAACCTTGTTCCACCTTGTTTATAAATATAAAAAAAGTCTTTTCAATTCCATTTGACTCGGGGTGTCAGGGACCCTCCAACAGAAACCTCGTCTTTTTTGTCGTCGATAAGATTTAAGTCTGCTCAGATATTTCATATCTCTCCCACATGTGATTCATCCTAACAACTATCGATTAGGTTAAAAAAGTGCCCCTACACATGCATAAACAATTCGAGGATTTGAATTGATCATTTCCGGAGAATTAGATGGTGTTCCTAAACATGCCTTTTATTTGGTAGGTAATATCGATGAAGCTACCACGAAGGATAAAACAGTGATCTCATTATTGCCTATTCTAGCAAAACCACCCATCAGCCCGAACCAGCCTAAGATAGGGCTGGCTCTGATTTGGTTGAAGCCTCCTCACGTCCAATTCAATATTTTGTTCGTTCGGGTTTGATTGTGTTGTAGCTCTATAATTCGGATTAAGTTTATCGTTGGATGAACTGCATTGCTGATATTGATCCAAAACAAAGACATATTGGCTAGTGATTGTGAGGCCCCAATTCTTGACTGGAGGGGACACCAAAGGCCTCTGCCCTTCCATCCCTTGGATAGATAGAGAGGAAGGGCAGGGCTTTTGGTTTTTTCATGGTTGTCAAAGAGTTGTGAAGTCCTTTTGACATCTTTTCATCTGCAAATAATTCTCGATGTGAAAACACAGAGCCAGGGGCTGATTTTTGAATAGGAAAAATAGTGGATCTGCAGGGTCCCAAATGAATTGGCTTATTCGATAAAGGCCTTTTTTCTTTGGAAGATCTATCTTGTGTCTGGTACTGCATGGCTTTTTACATAACATTCTGGGCTACCTCCGGTCTGGTAGGTCGGTCTCCTTCTAGACAGTGACTAGCCCAGCGCCCTAGGGATATGGGGAAAGATGTAGATCGATCGCCCTAAATGGACAACTACATAGAGGGTCTAATCCAATCACTAGGATTATTAACTAATAAGGATTGTGAGTATTGAAAAAAAGTTCTGAATCTGGGGGAACACTTCACTATATATTAATATGTTGGAAGCCCCTTTATATTATTAAAAATAATATAATAATATAATTTTTAATAANCGTTAGGCATCCGAAAAACACCCGAGGCCCTTGGGACCTCAACCAAAAATACCAACCAATCCTATAACCTCACTCAAACTTAGTCTAGCATTCAAACCACATCACATAACACCAAAAGCGATAAATAAACATGAATTCAAGCCTAGGAACTTAGCATTTTTCCAAAATGCACAAACGATGCCGAAACACGTCAAAACTAGTCCGAATGACCTCAAATTTGACACACAGGTCACAAATGACATTACAAACCTATAGACACTCTCATAATTCTATTCCGAGCCCGATATCAAAATTTCACCTATCGGTCGAAATCGCCGAAAATCTAACTTTTGCCAATTCAAGCCTAAATTTACTACTGACCTCGAAAACACATTCCGGACGCGCTCCTAACCCCAAAATCACTCAACGGAGCTAACGAAGTTGATGGAATTCCATTTCGGATCATTCTTCACATAGTTCCTACTACGGTCCGATTTCTAAGGCTTAAACTCATAATTAGGGGTTATGTGTCCCAAAACTCTCCGAATTCCGTAACTAATCACTCCAAAGTCCCAAAAGCAGAAACAAATATGAGGAAAGCAGTTATTAGGGGGGTCGGGGCTCTAACTCTCAAAATGACCGGCCGGGTCATTACAAACCTGAGGAGGTGGTGGTGCTGGATTTGTGGGCCTGCTAGGCTGACCCTCCCAAATTGACCTCTTCCCCCAGCCGACGCATCTCTAAACTCACCACAAAAAAAATGGAACCGCTTGTCCCGATGCATGTGCTCTCTAACTCGCTGACGGTAACTCTCAATTCTTCAAGCTATCTCCACAACTAGTTGATTAGAAATACCCATCTCGACCTCTCGGGCCATAGTGGCCTGAATACTGTAGTGCAATGCTGCAACAAACCTCCGTACTCTCTTAGCATTAGTAGGAAGTATCATAAGTACTCTCTCATAGAATCTCGCCTCATAGTCGGTCACTAACATCTGACCCTGCTGGAGCTGCTTAAACTAACACCACAACTCTTCCCTATGGGACGGTGGAATATACCTATCCAAGAAAAGGCGTGTAAACTCATCCCAAGTCATGGGAGGAGAACCTGCTGGTCTGCCAAGAAGATGTGACTGCCACCATTTACGGGTCCTGCCCTCCAACTGGAAAGTAGTGAAATTCACCCCCATGGGACTCGAATATACTCATGTTGTGCAGGTTGTCCGTGCAGCTATCAATGAAGTCATTGGGATCCTCATGTTGCTCACCCTTAAAGACAGGAGGGTGAAGGCTGGTCCATCTATCCAATAGATTTTGCGGCTCGCCGGTTGCAGCTGGTCTAGGCTCAGGTACAACTGCTGTAACTGGATGGGCTCCGCCCATGGGTAGTGTACTTGGGGTATGATATACGATAGTTGCATGCTCAGAAGCCTGAGCTGTAGGGGTTTGCGCTCCCCCTCCCGACTGAGATGTGGACAGGTCAAATGGAAATAAACCAACATGGGTCATAGAATCCATGAAGCGTAGCATACAACCCATGACCTCCTGAAAGCCCGGTGCTGACATGAAATCGACCGCGATTGGCTCTACCGGGGGCACCTCACCCTGCTCCTCAATAATGGGATCCTCTACTGGGTCCGCTAGCGGTACAACTGGGGCAACTTTAGGACGTCCTCGTCTCCTACCTCGGGTCATTGCCCTCCCCCGACCTCTGCCTCAACCTCTAGCAATAAGGGGAGCAGTCCCTCCCGGGTCTGGAATGTCTGTCGTGCGCGTTCTCACCATATGTGAGAGAATAAGAGAAAGAAACTCAGTACACCAGCAACTGCACGATAGGAGATGAATAAATAGTAATTTCCTAACACCCTATAGTCTCTCGAAGATACGTACGGACGTCTCCGAACTGATCCGCAAGACTCTATTTGGCCTGCCCATAATTTGTGATACCTACATGAGCCTAGTGCTCTGATACCATGTTGTCACGACCCAATTCTATCATAGGTTGTGATGGCGCCCAGTGCCGCCACTAGGCAAGCCAACAATGAACTAACCACATGATTTCTCTTTTTAATAAATTTCCAAGTAATTAAACTTTCCTTAATTCAAAAGATTTAAGAAATAACAGATTTACAAACAATAAAACGGAAGAAACTGAGTGCAATCATAAACATAGAAATGAACAATAATCACAAGTCTACTAGTGTATGTGCCAAGACCCGGTGTCACACGTGTATGGGCATCTCGTAGAATATACAAAAGAATACTAGTCTACTGTCTGAAGTGAAACAGACAGAAAATACAACAAAAGAAAGACTTTGGTTGCTGCAGAACGGGCTCAGAAGGGGAAGCTCACCGCGAAGTCTCGATAATCAGGGATGCGCGCCCGACTGATATCCAGATGCACCTGCCTCTGATCTTGCACATTCTGTGCAGATGTGTAGCGTGAGTACATAAACAACATGTACCCAGTAAGTATCTAGTCTAACCTCAAAGAAGTTGTGATGAGGGGTCGACTTCGACACTTACTATAGGCCAACAATATAAAATAATATGAAATTCTAATCAAACATGATATATGTAAATGACAATGGAACACCAGAGCAAGAAATAAAAGAACAATCTTTTCGCAGTTAGTGAGAACCAAATCATTTCCCTCATTTACCTATTTAACCATTCAAGACAATGAAACGATATCAAATATAATAGGGTTTCCAGTATTATCACGCACGAATTATGCCGAGGACGTAAGACCGATCAAAATATACATAAACATAAACTTTGTGCACTGTCGAGGGTCGAATGACATGAACCATAGATACATTTATTAACCTGCTGAGATGAACGACCCCCTCCCATGAGAGTAGTGAATATTTACCCCGCTCGCGGAACATACTTGCAACACGGTTGAGCATAGATATTTCAAGTTATCTTAATATCCCTCAATTCTTTCCAAAATAAGAAATTCAACTAGAAACTCTTAAAATCTTGAAATTCTCAACCTTAATTCTATTCAAGACAATTCATAAGCATAATCAAATAACAGTGTCAACAAAATATGGTGAAGTAAAACTACCCGGACATAAGCATGAATAGTAGATACGTATGGACTTTCGTCACCTCGTGCATACGCAACCCCCACAAATAGAAGCACCTATTAATTAAGTTCACCTATGGGGTTAATACCCTATTACAAAGTAAGAAAAGAGACTTACTATGTCTCAAGCCTACTTTTCGATCCAAGATTTGTGCTCAAACCCTCAATTTCATGCCAAACGACTCGAAACTAGTCAAATGTTATATATAGTAGTCAATATAGGCTCAAAAGTTCATATTCTAACTATTAAAGTGATTACCCAACCCCAATTGAAGAATTCCCAAAATTCACTCCCAGGCCCACATGCCCGGACTCTGAAAAATTTCGAAGCAAATTGTTACCCATAACCTCATGATGATTTTCACCAAATTCCATAACCATTTTCGTGGTCAAATCTCATTTTTATCCAAAACCTAGGTTTTTCATCTAAACCCTTGATTTCACCAATTTTTACATATTAATCTACCCCTAATGTATGTATTTAACTCATGTTGTGTAGAAATTACTTACCTCAAAGTGCTTGGTGAAAAGCCTCTTCCAAGAGCTCCAAAGATCGCCCATGAGATGAAAGAAATGAGCTAAATGGCCTAAGTCCCGCATTTAATAAAGTTGTGCACAGGTCTCAGATGTTGCATTTGCGACATCTGGTTCACAAATGCGAAGGTCACAAATGCGACAAAAATATGCCAAATGCAAGCCTGGGCTCCTACTACCAGGGTCGCAAATGCGACCAAGGACTCGCAAATACGAACCCTGTCAAGGTCGCAAATGCGAGATATGCCCAGATCAGGCTTCTTCGCAAATGCGAACAAAATTCTCGCATTTGCGATAACTGCAACACCAACAAGGAAACACCAGAAAAATGAAGCTTTCATCCTTCAGAACATGTCCGAAACCCACCCGAGCCCTCGGGGCTCTACACCCAACATCCACACAAGTATAAAAATATCATACAAACTCGATCGCGCGATCGAAACACCGAAATAGCATCGAAATTCACGAATCGGACGCCAACACACATGGATTAACTCATGAACCGAAAAACTTCTAAAATACTTTTGCGCATCCGAATCTTATCAAATCAACTCGGAATGATGCTAAATTTTGCGTGCAAGTCTTAAATGACATTAGAGAACTATTCACTATCTCATAATCCTATTTGGACCTCGATATCAACAAAAGCTATTCCAAACCAAATTTACAGAACTTCAAAAACTTTCAAAGAACCAACTTTCACTATTAGGCACCGAAATGCTCCCGGGTCATCCAAAACCCGATCCAAACATACGCCCAAGTTTGAAATTATCATACGAATCTATTGGAATCGTCAAATCCGGATTCCGAGGTCGTTTACTCAAAGTGTTGACTGAAGTCAAACTTAGATTTTCTAGCCAACCTTAAGGAACCAAGTGTTCTGATTTCATCCCGAACCCTTCTAAATCCCGAACTAACCGTCCCCGCATGTTATAAAATAGTAAAATCACATACGGGGAGTCTTATTTAGGGAAACGAGGTTCTAAAAAGAAAAACAACTGGTCGGATCGTTACAACTTTAAGAAAAAGTACCATCAATTATTCGAGGAAGAGGAATGTAAACGCATAGAGGACTTGATACTTATCTTCGAAAAACCTCAAGCGGGACGAGTCAATAGCAGGTGCAGATTTTATTTAATAGCTGCGCTTACGCCTTCAACCCCGAAAAGGTCGGATTCGTGTAAAAAAGTAACATCCAAGATTTGTGAACAGACCGGCTTGGGACAGAGAAATCCGGATGAATACCACAAGGGGGGGGGGGGGGAATAGGGCTTTGTGAACGCGGCTTTCACTTTCAAGTTTTGAACAATTTTCCTACCTATATATGTACATGTTTTGATAGCTATGTATGAGCATGAGTGGCCTAGATTTTGGGTTGTAGTTGGATAGCCGTATGAGCTATAATGATTGAGATTTGACATGTTGAAAATGTTGTGGTTTCTCTAGTTCCAAAAGAGGCATGATAGAAATTTTAAGAAATTTTAAGAAATTTAAAGTGTTGGCCAAATTTTGCATTTTAGGTAAACTATGCAAAATAGACAATGAGCTAATGGTAGGAGTTTTACCTTTAAGTGACTCTTTCGACATTTGAGTACGAATGTCATATAAGGAGGCGGGGGGAGGGGGGAGATTGTAAAGCCCCGGAAAACTTTTGCTAAGTATTATGTTCTCGCTCAAGCTCTAAGTTGGAAACAAAGGTGTGTGAAAATATATGAATGTATAAAATACATAAATCTTATGTTTATAAGGTTGAATAGATGGTTATGAGGGGAGGAGTAAATTAGAACACATTGGAGATGTTTAAGGGATGAATATGACCTTAGCCGCACATTACCTAAGTTTCAATGAGAATGTCTATCAATATATAATCAATTGAGATGTTAGATATATATAAAAAGCAAGCCCTTGAAGTCTAGTTTCTAACACTTCAAATCGATTTTCATTTCGATGTCTCTATTAAAAGTTATAAGCATTTTACTGAAGACTATCCTGTCAGAAAAATGGGTCGAGTTTTGGGCGCCTAGGAGGGCGCCAGGCGCGAATCAAAACGCCAAAGTCAGAAGTGAAATTTTTGGGCCGTTTTAGGTGGCGCTGGGTGCGGACCGTGACTCCAAAGGCGTGAAATTGAAATAAAAAGGGTGGGAGAGAGAGAAAATAGCATCATTCTTTAAAGATTAAACCTCCCCTCTTATCCTCAAGTCATCCAAGAGTTCTCATACTACCTAAGGTTAGTTTTCAATGTGATTAACGTTAGAATACTACTTTCAAATATCAATTCTAACAATATTCCATCTCAAAATGACTAGATTCTCAACAAGAACTCAAGAACAAGGTCTCTCCATGAACCTAGGGTTTCACGATTCAAGGTAAGTTTTGTAACCGCTTTCAACCAGGATTGTTAAAGATATTTATGGTTGATATTTGCTTCTATAAACTACTACAAGAACTTAGATTAACGATGAACCCTAGAAGGAGAGAAGAATCAAATCTAGGGTTTCTATATTTTAGAAATCTTGGATTAACTATGTACAGATTTGTTTGGTAAGTTAAATTAACTAGGGTGTATACGAATCAAAGTGAGTAGACAATACTTTTACTAAAGTTGTCCTCTCACAAAGATCATGCCATAAGTTATTATTAGATTGTATAGGGTGTTAATATAAAGGATAGGATAGATCATAATGTACACTATTTTTGATTTTTTAATTCACATTTGATTTTAATTAAAAACTACAATTATATCCTGTCTCTGTAAGGTGAGAGTGGAATTTCTCCTTTATTTTGTCCTTTCCATTCACTCGGATTTCTTTCGTTTCATCGATTTTGTCCGGATCCCACCTTTCTTCCGAAAAAAGGGAATGTGGGCTATGAATGGAACGAGTGGAATCACATTATCCATTAGAATTATAGAAAAGATCTTAGATGATTATCATTGTTAATAACTCAAGAATAACCTGTTGTTCTATAAATCATGTCTCATGCATTCATGACTTGCATATCTTTCTTTAATGTATAGACTATATTGAAAATTTTTATTACATGATTTTATGGAACTGTTTTGACGAGAACTATGAAGATATATCATTATTTTAGATTTTTTGGTGCAAGAATTACTTAGAAGAACATTTTGGGAGTTTTCTTAGATCTCTTAGAAGGGTTCATAACCTCATGTGAATTTTGTTACCCCGAAACTACTCGTGCCAAAGTAGGATATTAGTGTACCGTTGGTTCGGGAACTATGATAGAAGTGCCTTGGTAAGGCACAAGAACGCGAGCATGCTAGAACCTTGAACTGTAAGGCACCACAAGAATGGGGTCCAGGCGATCGGGTTGGGATTGTCCACCATACCGATCATATGGTGACATTTTCAGAATAAGAATCAGAAAGAATGTCAGAATCAATGGAGCTCGCCAGAGAAGAAAAGAAACGAAAAGAAGGAAATGCTTTGAAAATTTTACAAGGATTATTTCACGAAAGTTTATTCATCTATCTATTTAAATTTTTTTAATTATTTTTTTCAGAAAATAAGAGAAAAGAAAAGAAGAGAATTTTTATGAATGACATCAAGAAGAACATTATACTAGCTATATGGTTGTTTGTTTCAACTCTTCATCAAAAGCTTCTAGAATTTTCTTATATCATGCATACATACTTCTTTCAGAGTCTCATTCAAGCTTTAGTGGGAGGATTACTTTATTTACTGAGTACCACTGTGGTGTACTGACGTTCTATTCATGGGAACCTACATTGACCTATGTCAATGTAGGCACATATTTTGCAGGTAAGCAGGCTACGAGCTAAGATTTTCTCCTCCCATTACCAGAAGATTTTGTGAGCTCCATTTTAGTTCGTGGAGTTCGTTGCATCCAGAATTTTGTCTTATTATTTTAGTATTTCTTAGAGGCTTCATAGACAGAGTCAGAACAGAGTCATGGGTATCCACTTTGCATTATATTTGTTTTTTAATGTATTGAAGATAACATAATGAATTTCTTTTCAGAATACTATTTCATTTGAAGATTCAAAAAAGTATTTACTTTAAATCGTATCGAATTGTGTTGAGACTCATTGCATAAAAGAAATAGAACATAATAGAGAAGCCAACATGGTTTGCTTGGTCATATTAAGGCGCCGAGTGCCGGTTACGACTTGGTTAGAAATCGGGTCGTGACAAAACAACTAAAATTACGTTGGATGGACTTTTTCAAAATCACTGTTTCTCTTTGAAAAACTTAGGGATCTTTATACAAATAGTCGGTCATATTTATTGTTTACTTTTTCTAGCCATATACATTGATTATACGTAATTATACACATGTAATATATAAGTAATGCATATATTATACATTTATCGGATATTTTTAATTTAAGTGGTGGGATAGTCGGTTATTTGGGTTAATTATTCAAAAATATTACATGATGTAACTAACTTATGCGTTATTTTTACCATATATTTACACTTTGAAATAATTACAATTCGTAGCTACTCTTTGTATTTTATAGAAAAAGTCCAACGGTAATTCAGTGTGTGGAGTCGCATACAGTGATACCTATGTATCACTGTAGCTCAGAATATTGTATCCATTGATACCACAGTTTAGAGCGAATTGGAGTCACATACAGTGATACATTGATTATATGTATCATTGTATTTCAGTGTATTGTATGCGTTGATACATCTAGTATTTAGAGCAAATGAATACAAATTATACAAGCTGATAGCAATTGAACAGTAGCTACAAATGGTAATTAAGCAAACTATAATTAAAAATAGTTATGCTCTAAAATGTAATTTTTTAGGAAAATTTCTTTTTATATTTTGATTAATATGAGCAGTTCTAATCTATACTATATTAAAAGCACGAAAGCCTTAACAAAATGTCGTTTGGCTTTTTTACCCTTTAAAAATAAAGTTCACACTAGATGAAATAGTCATTCAATTATTATTTTAATATTTAAGATTTTAAATTAACTGAAATTTGAGTTATTAAAGTTTTCCTTATTAGAAGTTGGTAGTATACCATATTTGTAAAAGAAAATTAATAACACGTTATTTTTCCTTTATTAGTTTCTTGTAAGGAAACTTTGGAGCACTTTGAGCTCCTTTTAGGTTTAGGAATTTTTTGTTTGTTATTAAATTTTAACCAATTAATTATTTATAAATATTTTATTTAAAACATTCAATTTAAATTATCATTTTTGGTTTAGAATTCATAATTAATGTAATGTCGTAGGATTAAAAAAAAAAAGCAAAAGAATTAGATTCTATAGGTTTAGGATTCAACATTAATCTAGAATTTAAAACTAAAATAATTCAGAATTAGGAGTTGAATGCTTTTATAAAAAAAGCAAGTATTTATTATGCTTGTAGTAAACTTTTAATAGTATCCTTATTTGAAGTTTCTTGTGATTTGAGATAAATTTTCTAACCTTTAGCTTTTTATTGAAGTTATATAATAGCATACAATGTTTATTTTTTATTGATAATTGTGAATTAAAAAGTTGTTAATTGTGATTTTTATTTATCATATCTCATCTACTTTTATCAGTTTAAAGGTTGACTTATTTATAAATTTTATAGAGATTGTTAAAGTAATTGCATTATGTAACAAAAAACTAGGTTAAACATTATAGCTCTCAATTAAAGATCTTATTAATAATCGTGTTAATTGAAGAATAGAGATTGGCAATTGACGTCCTTACATCTAACCAGATTTTTTACAAATTCATTCATTTAGGCAAATAATTTTCATTATCTCATGAAAAATGATTATTCCCGTTTGGACTATTTCTCGTTCGTCATCGTGAATATTTCACAGGATACTAATTTTAAGGTGTGGTGCTAGATTTTATTGTCTCACTTATAATATAAAAATTTGCTAATTAATATAATTACCTAGTGCACGAAAATAATTTATAATATTGTGTTTTGAAAGTTATATCACATTTATTAAATTTAGACAGCAATAAATAAAACTACTCATATTTTTTTTTACGTATATCGTGTCGTTAGGAAATAAAGTTTTCTAATATGCTCAATATTTATTTTTAATTCTTTTTTTTAATCTATATTAGATATTAATATGTAACTCTGTAATAAATTTTTGTTTGGTATTATAAAAAAATCTATAAATAAACTGCACTTAAATATCGGGTAAACTTTGAAAAATAATGGGGAATGTTGTCCAACTCATGTGAACTAATTACTGTATATTGTAATGTTTATGTATAAACTAACAAGTTTTCCTAAATATTTAATTCTTATTATGAGGGAAAAAATAAATTACTTATTATGAGTTCAAGTCTATATTCAAAATTTATGCTTTGTTCAATATTCTATGCACTTTTACTCATAGACGCAAAATTCACGTGCAACGCACGTATACTAACACTAGTACTATATTAAAAGCATGAAGACCTTTAGTGAAATGTCATTCGTCTTTTTTACCCTTTTAAAATAGAGTTCGCGCTGGACAATATAGTCATTCGAATATTTTCATAATATTTAGGAATAATTATTTAATTATTTTTTTAATATTAGAAAATAAAGATTTGATTGATTTTCTACTATTTTGGAATAGTCTTTTAATTAATTCCTACTATTTTGGAATAGTCATTTAGTTATTCCTTACTATTTAGAACTTTTATTTTACAATCCTTTCGATTCTAGAACTTCAAGTACATTCAATTTATACTAGGAAAGTTTTGTTCATGTTAAACTATATTCATATTTTGGAATATGAAATTTCTCCTTCTAGATTTAGTAAATAAAATTTTGACATATTAGTTCACACTACGGATGTTTCGTTAAATTTCACCATCTTGTACTCCTTTTAGGTTTAGTAAAAAATGAACACTTTGAACTCCTTTCGACATAGGAGTCTCTATTATTTTAATAAGATTATCTTTGTCTTTTAAACTATACACGAGTTTTTAACTAAAATTATCCCTTATTTATGGGAGTAGGCTTATTTTTTTCGTTTAAATGTAATTAAGAGCATCCTTAATCCCTTAATTTTGCTAAAGTGGAGCTTCTTTGGTATCACTAACAGACTCACGTTAAAAACTAACAGTGCTATCTCCGTGACTCTCACGTGGTGATTCCCCTCTAGGTTGTGCCTTCTTCATTTTCTTAGGATATGGTTAAACCAATGTGACTTTTATCAATAGTCAAGCAAACCATTCAGGTGTATGACTGGTTTATATAAATAGCAGCGAATTCATGTGCTTAACTTGTCAGAATTAATAGTCAAGCAAACCACCAGTTGATACAGTAAAAGCTAAACCAAAATAAAGAGTCACTAAAATTATCTCCTTTGCACAGAAATACGTTGGAGTTTCTTAGAAACCCCGACTCTTTTACAGCAACCTTCAGCAGCAAAATTGCAACGACCCGGCCGGTCGTCTTGAGTATTTTAGTCTTGATTCCCTATTTATTACCTGCTCTATGTTATATTATGTAACTTGACAAGGTGTTTGGTTTTGGTTTCGGGTGAGTTTCAGAGTGAAATGGGACACATAGTCCCTAAGTTGGAGTACTAAGTTGTTAGAGTTGACCGTAGTTTGACTTTTATGTAGACGACTACGAAATGGAGTTTTGACGGTTCCAATGGCTTTGTATGGTGATTTTGGACTTAGGAGCATGTCCAGATATTGATTTGGAGGTCCGTAGGTCGTTTGAACGTGAATTGACGAAATTGAAGAGGTGGAGGTTTGGAAGGTTGGAAGGTTTGATCGGGAGTTGACTTTATTGGTATCGGGGTCGGATTTAGATTCGGGAAGTTGGAATATGTCTGTCATTTCATCTATGACTTTTGTGCAAAATTTGAAGTCAATCATAGTTGTTTGGTATGAATCGACATTGGTTTCAGAATTCGGAAGTTCATAGTTCCTAGGCTTGAATTGGGTTGCGATTCGTAGAATCGATGTTGTTTATGTGAGTTTTGGCCTCGAGAAAGTCCGTTATGTTTTTGGTACTTGTTGGTATATTCGGACGGGGTCCCTGGGGCTCCGGGTGTGGTTCAGATTGAATCCGGACCAATTTTTGAACTTGTGCAATTGCTGAAGTTTCCAGCATCTGGTGTCATCGCACCTGCGGAGGGACTGGCCGCAGGTGCGGACTCGCAAAAGCTAGATATTGATCACATAAGGGAAGTTGGCCTTGCCCAGCTAGGGTCGCAGAAGCGGGATGGTCTCCGCAGAAGCGAAGTCGCTTCAGCGATGGAGGGAAGCGTAGGAGCGGGCTGGATCGCAGGTGCGGCTTATTTGTCGCAGGTGCGCATACGTAGATGCGGCCTGGTTCTCGCAGAAGCAGATCTTGCTGGGCTAAGTCATAACCGCACGTGCGATGGAAATTCCGCAGGTGCGGAGCCGCATATGCGACAGTTGGTTTGCAGGTGCGAGTTCCCTAGGCAGAAAATGGCCAAGTCATGGGTTTGATTTTCATAACCTATTTTTTGACATAGAGAGCTCGGCGTGAGGCGATTGTTCAGGAGATTTTTCAAGGAAAACATTGGGGTAAGAATTTCTAACTCGATTTTGGTTAAATTAAACGAATCTATTGTTGTTTTTAACATCTAATTAAGGATTTGAGTTTGATATATGGGGGAAAAGTTGCGAAACACCTTAGGCTAAATTTTGAGGATTTGAAAGGCGATTTGAGTAATTGTTGTATGGATGGACTCATTATCAAATGGTTGTTTGGATTTTTTTTAATTTTGGCCGGGTTCCAAGACGCGGGCCCGAGTTAATTTTTTAATTCTTTGCAAAAATCGTTATTTTGTTGTTCGAATTAGATTTCTATAGTTTATAGTTATGGTATGAAGTTGTTTTGGCTAGATTTCAGCCGTTTGGAGTTGGCAAATTGAAGGAAAGGCCTATTAGTGGATTGGGTTAGCGTGATTTGAGGTAAGTGACTTGCCAAACCTTGTATGAGGGAATTACTCCTTAGGAATTGTGTTGTTTGTGATAATTGTGGTATGTGAAAGCCGTGTACGCAAGGTGGCGAGTGTGTACATTGGCTAAATGTGGATATTACCGGTTTTAGCTATGTAGATTTCTTTCATGCCTTAATTGAATTGCCTTTACATGTTATAGTAATCATTTCTAGTCTACTTCCACATGTCTACTTGTGTTATCTCTTACTTGCTAATTGCTTTGCATGTTTAATTGAAGTTCTTATTTTCTTTTTTTCGTATTCAATATTTAACTGTTGAAAACTTTACTTGACGTTGTTATTCTTAGAATATTTTGTGGTTGAATTTGGCATTTGCGTTATAAAGGTCGTGATTCCCGTTATGGAAAAGTGTTAAGTTGTGAAATACTATTCTTGTTGAGTTGTTCATTATCGGTTATTATTGTTGAGACTATTGTGTACATTGTGGTTGAGCCATGGGCTCTTTATTGTGAGAACACTGTTATTATTGATCTCTATGGCAAGTTCTGATATTGGGCAGTTGAGGTGCGATTTGTGATGCGTTGTGATATTGATACGCATGCGGTTGTATAAGGTTTTGGGGATGAAACACATGCGGTGAGATAAGGTGAGCTTGATATGCGTGGCAAGTAGGGGAACTACTAGAAGTCATGCAGAGTGATAAGGTGGGCTAAATGTGGGATGCTATTTAAAAATAATAATTTTCAAAACTAAATGTAAAGGCTCCCGCGGTGATTTAAGGAAAGATTGTGACTTAGTCTTGTTATTTGAGACTACGAGGCGGTACTCGATAGTGACTCTTGTTGGTATTTCTCCATTGTTGCACTTGTCTTTGATTGTTATTTTCTCAACATATTATTATTTATTTTTCTCCGTGTTTCACTAATTGCTCTAGTTCCGTATAGCAAACATTCATATGCTATTTGTTGTTTCATTTTCATTACTGATATTATTACACGACCTTACACTTTTTCAATCTCCTTATTTATTCCAGTAGGACCTTGACCTGAACTCGTCACTACTCTGTCGAGGTTAAACTCGGCAGGTACTGGGTACCGTTGTAGTGTACTCATGCTACGCTTCTCCATATCTTTTTGTAGAGATTTAGGTACTTCCTACCAGTCCAGGCACTAGCGGGAGTTCAGTTCTCGGAGACTTCAAGGTATACCTCCAAGCGTCCGCAGGCCATAGAGTCCCCCTTCACCTGAATTATTTTATTTTCTTATCCTTATTTAGACACTAATGTATAGAGATATTCAGTATCACTTTATGGAGCTTGTAACTTGTATTTCACTGGGTTTTGTGCAATTATGTTTATACGAAATTGTGGAGATTTATTATTATTTATTGTTGGGTTTTGATACCCTAAACATTATTTCAGTTATTTCTGCATGAATGTTATGCTTACCTAGTTTTAGAGACTAGGTGCCATCACGACATCCTACAGAGGAAAATTGAGGTCCTAACAAAAATGAACCCTTTATAGAATCAAAATTATTCTTTTGTAGAAGCAAAAGAATCCTTTCACACCAGCAAAATACACCAGACTCCAGTAGCAAAACTAATTTTTTCAACATCAACTTACATACTAAATCACTAATAGTATTCTCTGCTAAAATCTTACCATAATTGGGTATTCCACTACCATAGAATCTAATAATTATTGCTGGATATGAAGAAATAAGCTTCTTCACTTGAGTTATCTTCTTGTTCCAGCTAATCAAGCTTTTCCCAGAGGGAATTGGGCTTTTGGTAAAGGGTTTATTTAGGGAATATTTATGGATGGAGTTGGGGGGGGGGGGGGGGGAATCGGGAATGGAGTTAGTCTTTCATCGTGGGTTTAGTATTTTACAGTCGTAAGGGAGTCACGGGGGATAGCAACGTTAGTTTTAAACAAGGGTCTATTAGTGAGACAAAAGATGCTTCACTTTAGCAAAGTTAAGGAATTAAAGATGCTCTAAGTTATACTTGAAGGAAAAAAAATAGACCTACTCCCATAGATAAGGGACAATTTTAGGAAAAAAAATTGTCATGACCCAAAACCAACCTGTCATGATGGCGCCTATCATGGTACTAGGCAAGCCGACTACACAGACATTTCCAACACTCTAAAGCTTTCAAAGATACAGAAGAAGTTAAAATTAAGGAAAACCTTTTGAAAACAGAGTAAGAAATCATAATTCAATACAAAATCTCTCCCAAAACTGGGGCGTCACCGAGTGCATGAGCATCTACATAAAGACATAGTCTATTACACCGTCTAGGTAATGAAAACTGAAACATAAAATGAAAGATAAGGAGGGAGTGTCAAGGTTTGAAAACGCCAAGCAGCTACCTCGACAGTCTCCGAAAATTCGGACTCCACAACTCAACAACCGCCATGACCGAAATCACCTGGATCTGCACACAAGGTGCATGGTGTAGCGTGAGTACAACCAACTCAATAAGTAACAAATCTGACCTTTGGACTGAAAGGTTGTGACGAACTCAGCAGGTACAGTTCAATATAGAAATAATAGTACAGAAATGTGGGCATGCTTTCAAGTTCATCAGTTAAACTCAATTCAAGTAAAATAGATCAAATTCTAAATGATATGAGGAGCATGACCTCCCTACATCTACATGCCAATGCACATAATATATGTGATGCACCACGCTGAAAGCCTCGTGTAATCACACTCTCAGAATACTCAATCACTCAGTACTGTATATGGCCAACCCAGCCCAGGGAAGATCCATCCCATATATATATATACACACACACACACATCAATTGGCGGTCATTCACTCAGTGTTGTATAAAACCAATCCAACCCATGTGAAGATCCATCCCCAAATATAAATGAATCGGACAAGATCGATATTCAAGGAAGATCCACCCCTTAATATAATCATTTGCGCTCACTAGGGGTATGTACAGACTCCGGAGGGGCTCCTTGAGTCCAAGCTCTATAATAAACTAGATCCAGGCATAAATCAATAAACATGTTGCGGCGTGTAACCCGATCCTATAACTTTCACTCTCAATTAGGCCCTCGGCCTCACTCAGTCATCAATCTCTCCAGTCTCTCTCTCTCTCTCTCTCTCTCTCTCTCTCTCTATCTCTTTCTCTCTCTCTCTTTCTCTCTCGAGCTCACACTATCGTGAAGCTAGCCCATAAAGGATTATATGATATAGCAATAAATAGCAACTGAGACTGAATTATGATACAAAATGAATAAATATGACTGAGTACAAAATTCTAATGAAATCAATAAGTCAACAGCAAGGAGACGACCACTATGGGTCCCAACAGTACCAGCAATAGCCTAAACATGATTTCTAGCATGATTGGAAACTCAATTACTATATTTCATGATGAAAACACAGATATCAACAAGATAAATCCACTATACAGTTCCATGGAATCGACCATGTCACAGTTCTTATGTTGCACGCCCACACACCCCTCATTAGGCACGTACGTCACCTCAACACCAATCATATAACACATAATTCGGGGTTTCGAACCTTCAGGGCCAAGTTTAGAAGTGTTACTTACCTCAATCTGGGAAAATCTCTACTCTAACACACCTTTGCCTCGCGAGACGGCCTCCGAATGCCTCGAATCTAGTCACAAACAAAGCGATACAATCTACACGGGCTAAAGGAATCAATTCCATAATGAAATACTAAGTTATTAATAAAAAATAAAAAATCGGCTCAAAGCCGGCCCCCAACCCACGTCTTGAAATTTAAAAGTAACAAAACCAGAAAGCCCATCCTACAACGAGTACAACCATACCAAATTTACAAAGATCCGACACCAACTCACCCCCCAAATCCCCAAATCAAACTCTCTAAATCCCTAGCCTCAAACTCCCCAATTCCACCTTAAATACACACAAACTAGGTGGAAAAATCAACGGGGAAACATAATTATTGAATAAATTAGACCACAAGTGCCTTACTTCAAGGAATCCCAAAAACGCCTCTCAAGAATCGCCAAATCCCGAACTTGAAATGTTAAAAATGGTGAAAAATCTCGGAACCCTCGTTTATAAAACACTGCCCAGGATTTTCGCACCTGCGGCCAAATAACCGCACCCGCAGAACCTCTTTTGAGGTAAAATAATCCGCTTCTGCGGAAATCACTTAAATCCCCAAGGCCCGCCTTCTGCGCTCCAGGTTCCGCACCTGCGGAGGCACTTCTGCGGCCCACCATCCGCTTCTGCAGAAACATACCTCGCCCCTCAACTCCGCATTTGCGGAGCCTTGCTCGCACCTAGGGGCTCGCAGATGCGGCTAACCCCTCTCACTTGCGACTTGACCCAGGACAGCCCAGATCCGCACCAGCAAAAATCCAACCGCGTCTCCGGTGTCGAACCTGCATCCAATCACTCGCAGGTGCGATCACACCAGAAACTCCCAGCTCCAGCAATGCGCTAAGTCTCATTTTCGATCCGTTAACCATCCAAATTCAACCCGAGGCCCACGGGACCTCAAAACATTATACCAAAAAGTCCTATAACACGATACGAACTTAGTCGAACCCCCAAATCACCTCAAACAACATCAAAAATATGAATCATACCCCAGTTCAAGCCTATTGAAACTAAGGAATTTCAACTTCTACAAATGACGTCAAAACTCATCAAATCACGTCCGATTGACCTCAAGTTTTTCACACAAGTCACACATGACACCACAGACCTACTCCAACCCCAAGAACTCCAGCCTAGTATCCACAAAGTCCACTTTCGGCCAAACTTCCAAATTTCCAACTTTTGTCATTTCAAGCCTTATACGAACCTCCAAATCACAATTCAGACATGGTTCTAAGTCCAAAATCACCAATGGAGCTAACAGAACCATCAAAGCTCCATTCTGGAGTCGTTTACACACAAGCCAACAACCGATCAACCTTTTCAACTTAAGCTTCCAACCTTGAGACGAAGTGTCTCAATTCATTCCGAATTCTCTCCGAACCCGAAAGACCTACCCTAGAAAGTCACATAACAGCTATAAAGCACAATAGGAGCAGTAAATGGGGGAACGAGGCTACAACCACAAAACGACTGGCCAGGTCATTATATCCTCCCTCTCTTAAACAAATGTTCGTCCTCGAACAGGTTTAAAACGTACGTGGAGTCTCAAATAGGTGTAGATATCTGTTCCGCATCTCCCCCTCGGTCTCCTAAGTAGCCTTTTCAACCGGCTGACCTCTCCACTGCACCTTCAATGAAGCTTTATCCTTTGACCTCAACTTTCTAACATGCCAACCCAAAATGGCCATCGGCTCCACATCATAAGTCAAATCACCATCCAACTGAACCGCACTAAAATCTAAAATATAAGACATATCGCTGACATACTTTCGGAGCATAGAAATATGAAATACTGGATGCACACTCGGAAAACTAGGTGGCAAGGAAAGCTTGTAAACCACCTCTCCAATCCTCTAAAGTACCTTAAACGGCCCAATATACCGAGGTCTCAACTTTCCCTTCTTCCTGAACCTCATAACACCCTTCATGTGTGAAACCTTGAGCAGTACCTTCTCCCCAACCATGAAAGCAACATCACAAACATTCCTATTGGCATAACTCTTGTGTCTAGACTGCGCCGTGCGAAGCCGATTTTGAATCAATTTAACCTTGTCCAAAGCATCCTGAACAAAGTTAGTATCCAATAGCCTAGCCATACCTAGCTCAAACCAATCCACGGGAGATCGACACCGCCTCCCATACAAAGCCTCATACGGAGTCATCTGAATGCTCAACTGGTAGATGTTTTTGTTGGAAAACTCTGCGAGCGGCAGAAATTGATCCAAAGAACTCCCAAAATCAATGACACAAGTGCGTATCATATCCTCAAACATTTGAATAGTGCGCTTTGACTGTCTGTCTGTCTGAGGATGAAATGTTGTGCTAAACTCAATATGGGTGCCCAACTCTCGCTGCACGACTTTCCAAAACTGCAAAGTAAACTGCGTGCCCCGGTCTGAAATAATGGACAACCATCACACCGTGAAGATGAAGCGGATGTAAATCTCTGCCAAACGCTTCGAAGAATAAGTAGTGCCAACTGTAATGAAGTGCGCGGACTTGGTCCGCTGATCCACAATCACCCAAATAGCATCGAACTTCCTCGAAGTCCGTGGGAGCCCAACTACAAAATCCATGGTGATCCGCTTCCATTTCCACTCTAGAATCTCTAGCCTCTTAAGCAATCCACCCGGTCTCTGTTCCTCATACTTCATATAATTGATAGTTAAGACACCGAGATACAAACCCCATTATATCCTTTTTCATCCTCATCCACCAATAACGTTGCCTCAAGTCTTAGTACATCTTCGTGGTACCTGGATGAATGGAATACCGTGAATTATGGGCCTCCTCAAGAATCAGTTCACGTAGCCCATCAACATTAGGCAAACAAATCCGACCATGCATACTCAACACCCGATCATCTCCAATAGCAACATCTCTAGCATCACCGTGCTGGATCGTGTCCTTAAGGACAAGCAAATGAGGATCATTATATTGGCGCTCTCGGATGCAATCATATAAGTAAGACTGAGAAACCACACAAACTAGAACCCGGATGGCTCTGAAACATCTAATCTCACAAACTGGTTGGCCAAGGCTTGAACATCAACTACAAGTGGTCTCTCACCAACAGGAATGAAGGCAAGGGTACCCATACTCACTGCCTTTCTACTCAAGGTATCAGCCACCACATTGGCCTTCACGGGATGATACAAAATGGTAATATTATAGTCCTTTAGCATCTGCAACCATCTCTGCTGCCTCAAATTTAGATCCTTTTGTTTCAAAAAGTGTCGGAGGCTCCGATGATCCGTAAATACCTTACAAGACACACCGTAGAGATAATGCTTCAAAATATTCAATGCATGAACGATGACAACAAGCTCTAAATCGTGAACATGGTAGTTCTTCCCATGGGGCTTCAATTGACGCGAAGCACAACCGACCACTCTACCCTCCTGCATCAAGACACACCCAATACTGATCCGAGAAGCATCATAATACACTATATAAGAACCAAAACCTGAAGGTAGAACTAGAATTGGAGTTATGGTAAACGTAGTCATGAGCTTCATAAAGCCCTCCTCACACTATCCAACCACCTCAAAGGAGCAACCTTCTGAGTCAATTTAGTCAAGGGCGATGCAATAGACGAGAAACCCTCCACGAAGCGACGATAATAACCGTCCAAGCTGAGAAAGCTCCGAATCTCCGTAGTTGAGGATGACCTGGGCTAACTCTGAACCGCCTCAATCTTATTGGGATCTACCTGAATCCCCTCACTGGATACCATGTTTTCTAAGAACGCCATTGACCTACGCCAAAACTCATACATGGAGAACTTGGCATAAACCTTCTCCTCAATTAACTGTTGCAACAGAATCCTCAAATGTTGGCCATGCTCCTCCTTGCAACGAGAGTACAACAGAATATCATCAATGAATACTATGACAAACGAGTCGAGATAAGCCTGAACTACACTGTTCATCAGATGCATGAATGCTACTAGGGAGTTAGTTAGCCCAAAAGACATCACAGGGAACTCATAATGACCATACGGTTTCTGAATCTTCAACTGGTGATACCCAGACCTCAAATAAATATTATAGAGCACTCTCGCTCTCTTAAGCTGGTAAAATAGATCATCAATGCGCGACAAAGGATACTTGTTCTTGATTGTAAATTTGTTCAGCTACCTATAATCGATGCACATCCGCATAGTACCATCCTTCTTCTGCACAAACAAAATCGGTGCACTCCAAGTCGACACACTAGGCCTAATAAAACCCTTATCAAGAAGTTCTTGAAGCTTCTCCTTTAATTTCTTCAACTCAGCTGGTGCCATACGATACGGTGGAATAGAAATGGGCCGAGTGCACGACGCCAAGTCATTACCAAAGTTAATATCCCTATGGGGTGGCATGCCTGGCAGGTCTGCATTAAACACATCTGAAAAGTCTCGCACCACCGGAACAAAATCAATAGTAGGAGTATCAACACCAACATCCCTTACAAAGATAAAATAAGATAAACAACCCTTCCCAACCATTCCTTAGGCCTTCAAATATGAAATCACTCTGTTGGGAACATAGTTTAGAGAACCTCTCCCCTCAATCCTTAGCAACCCCGGTATCGTCAACGTCATAGTCTTAGTGTGACAATCTAGAACAGCATGACATGGAGACAACCAATCCATACCCAAGATCACGTCGAAATCAACCATACAAGCAATGAGAGATCAACTCTAGTCTCCAATCCCCCAATAGTCACTACACACCATTGATATACACGATCCACAAAAATGGTGTAGCCCACTGGCGTAGATACCTGAACAGATGAAAGTAAAGACTCACGAGTATGGTAATAAGAAAAATATGATGATACATACGAATAAGTGGAACCATGGTTAATTTATATAAAGGCATCCATGTGGCATATTGAGACAATACACGTGATTAGTGCATCTGAAGAAACACATCTGGTCTGGCAGGAATAACATAGAATCGGGCCTGGCCGCCACCTGATCGGCCTCCCCATCTAGGTCGATCTCTAGCTGCCTAAGCCCCACCTTGAGCTGGTTGGGAGGGTGGTGAAGTACCTGGCGCTGAAGTTGTAGTCTCACTCCTATGCTGAGATGGACTCTCAAAAGGCGGGGAAAATGTGTCTTTATGTGGGCCAAATGTCAACACACAAAAAAAAACCCCTCTCTACAAATGGTGGTGGGTACTAAGGCGGACCCCGAGAGCCAGAATAACTATTAGAAAGACCTAGTACAGATAAACCTTAAACTGATGGTGCGTGAGACAAACTCTGAGCTGGAAAGGCACTGACAGATGACTGACCTTGATGAGCACTGAATGAACCATGGATGGATGATGCACCACTCTGAACTGGACGAGCCTTTTGGGTGTGCCTATGAGGCTTCTTGGCCTCTCTGTGGTAGAACTGACCCCCTGAAGGACCACCGTTAAAACCACTTAAGCTACGAGGCTTCTTGGCCTCTCTCTCTACGCGCTCTTGACTGCAGACCATCTCTATCTGCAGAGCAATATCGACCACCTCTTCAAAAGTATCACCAAATATCCTCTCCCTAGTCACAAGAAACCGCAACTGATACGTGAAGCCATCAATGAACCTCCTAGTCCACATAAACCAAAGCATCATGGCCAACCGACTCCTTGTTCTGTAAACCGGTCGCTGGTAGATCTGATTGGATCTATCAGTGGGAACCAACCAAACTGCGAAACGAGTCAACTCAGAAAACCTCATCTTCTACTAGGTCACGGACATGCCCTCCTGACGTAGCTACTCAAATTGTCTACACAACTCTTCCCTACGAGACTGCGGTATAAACTTCTCCAAGGAGAGAACGAAGAACTCCTTCCATGTAAGTGGTGCAACACTAACCGACCTGCGCCTCTCTTAAGCCTCCCACCATCTGAAGGGTGCCCCAGTAAACTGAAAAGTAGTGAACGATACCCCGCTGGTCTCCAGAATACCTGCCGTGTGAAGAATCCGCGAAACTTATCCAAGAAGCCCTTGGAATCCTCTGACTCAGCCTCGCTAAATGATGGAGACTGAAGCCTCACAAATATCTCTAGTATCCCCTACTAATCATCATTCATAATGGGGACCACCTGGGCCTGAGGGGCTGCAACCGCCTAGGCTGGTAGTACCCCCAGTGAAGTCCCAACATCACCTGCTCTGGTGTACGGGTGGTGGGAGTATGAGTACCTCCCCCGGCCTAAGAAGTGGCCGGTGATGCCTAAGCCAAAACCACCTGAGCAATGCTAGTGCAAATAGTCAATATCTGGGCCAAAGCCTCCCGAAGGCCATGAATCACAATGGGCACAACTAGTCCCTGAGTTGGGCCCATAGGCTCAACTACATCTAGAGCATGTTCCTGAGCTGGAGCAACTGGTGGATCTGTAGGTGCCGCTCTAGCTATTGTATGAGCTACACCTCTGCCCCTAACGCGAGCTCGACCTCTCGTGGCCCTAGCTGACTGTACTGGTGGCTGGTTGTCCTGTCCGGTAGCACGTGTCCTCACCATCTATGAGAGAATAGAACAACAGATTTTTAGTGACCGCAATCAACAAATTCTCACGATGAGAATACAAGAATGCAAAGTTTCCTAAGGGTTCGGCAGCCTCTCTAAGAGAAGTACAGACGTCTATGTACCGATCCACAAGACTCTTCTAAACCGGCTCATGACTCGTGATACCTATGCAACCTAGGCTCTAATACCAACTTGTCACGACCCATAACCAATTTGTCATGATGGTGCCTATCATGGTACTAGGAAAGTCGACTACATAGATATTTCCAGCACTCTAAAGCTTTGAAAGATACGGAAGTAGTTAAAATTAAGGAAAACCTTTTAAAAACAGAGTAAGATATCATAACTTAATACAAAATCTCTCCCAAAACCAGGGCGTCATCGAGTACATGAGCATCTACATAAAGATATGGTCTAATACACCGTCTAGGTAATGGAAACTAAAACATAAAATGAAAGATAAGGAGGGAGAGTCTCGAACGCCAAGCAGCTCCCTTGATAGTCTCCGAAAATATGGACTCCACAACTCAGCAACCGCCGTGACCGGAATCACCTAGATCTACACATGAGGTGCAAGGTGTATCATGAGTACAACCAACTCAATAAGTAACAAATTTAACCTTTGGATTGAAAGGTAGTGACGAACTCAACAGGTACAATTCAATATAGAAATAACAATACAGAAATGTAGGCATTCTTTCAAGTTCAACCTTTAAACCCAATTCAAGTAAAATAGATCAAATTATGAATGATATAAGGATCATGACCTCTCTACATCTACATGCCAATGCACATAATGTATGTGATTCACCACGCAGAAAGCCTCGTGTACTCACACTCTCATAATACTCAATCCAGCCCAGAGAAGATCCATCCCATATATATAGACATCAACTGACAGTCAGTCACTTAGTACTGTATAAGGCCAATCCAGCCCAGGGGAAGATACATCACCAAATACAAATGATTTGGACAAGATCTATGTCCAGGGAAGATCCATCCCTCAATATAGTCAACTACGCCCACTAGGGGTGTGTACAAACTCCGGAGGTGATCCTTCAGCCCAAGCGTTATAGTAAGCCAGATCCTGACATAAATCAATAAATATGTTGAGGCGTGCAGCCCGATCCCATAACTTTCACTCTTAGTCAGGTTGTCAGCCTCACTCATATATGATATACAATGAATAAATATGACTAAGTACAAAATTCCAATGAAATCAATAAGTCAACAGCATGGAAACGACTACTATGGGTCCCAACAGTACCAACAATAGCCTAAACATGATTTTTAGCATGATTGGCAGCTCAATTACTTTATCACATGATGAAAACATGAATATCAACAAGATAAATCCACGATAATGTTCCATGGAATCGACCATGTCACAGTTCTTACGGTTCACCCCACACACCCCTCACTTGGCATGCGCGTCACCTCAACACTAATCATATAACACATAACTCGGGGTTTCGAACCTTCAGGGCCAAGTTTAGAAGTGTTACTTACCTCAATCTGGGCAAATCTCTACTCTAACACACCTTCGCCTCGCGAAACGACCTCTGAATGCCTCGAACCTAGTCACAAACAATGTGATACAATAAACAAGGGGTAAAGAAATCACTTCCATAATGAAATACTAAGTTATTAATCAAGAATAAAAAATCGGCTCAAAGTCGGCCCCCGAGACCACGTCTCAAAATTCGATAAAAGTCACAAAACTCGAAAGCCCACCCTATCACGAGTCCAACCATACCAAATATACCAAAATCTGACACCAACTCGCCAACCAAATCCCCAAATCAAACTCTCTAAATCCCTAGCCTCAAACTCCCAAATTCCACCTTAAATACACACAAACTAGGTGGGAAAATCAATGAGGAAACACAATTATTGAATAAATTAGACCACAAGTGACTTACCTCAAAGAATCCCCAAAACATCCTCTCAAGAATCGCCAAATCCCGAGCTTGAAATGTTTAAAATGGTGAAAACTCTCGGAACCCTCGTTTATAAAACACTACCCAGGCTTTCGGCACCTACGACAACCGGACCTGTGGAACCGCTTTTGCGGTAAAATCATCTGGTTCTGCTGAAATCACTTAAATATCCAAGGCCCGCATCTACGCTCTAAGTTCCGCACCCGCGGAGGCACTTCTGCGGTCCACCATCCGCTTCTGCGGAAACAAACCTCATCCCTCAACTCCGCATCTGCAGAGCCTTGCTCGCACCTGTGGGCTCTCAGATGCGGTTAACCCCCCGCACCTGCGTTCTGCCCTAGGCCAGCCCAATCTGCACATGCGGAAATCTAGCCGCATCTGCGGCATCACACCTGCAAGCAATCCGTTGCAGGTGTGATCACACCAGAAACTCCCAGCTTCAGCAATGCACTAACTCTCATTTTCGATCTGTTAACCATCTGAATCAAACCCGAGGTCCCCAAGACCTCAACCAATTATACCAAAAAGTCCTAAAACACGATGCGAACTTAGTAGAACCCCCAAATCACCTCAAACAATATCGAAAATATGAATCTCAACCCAATTCAAGCCTATTGAAACTAAGGAATTCCAACTTCTACAAACGGTGTCGAAACTTATCAAACCACGTCTGATTGACCCCAAATTTTGCACACAAGTCACAAATGACACCACAGACCTACTCCAACCCCTGGAACTCCTATCCGATCCCAGTATCCACAAAGTCGACTTTCGATCAAACAATTTCTAACTTTCGTCATTTCAAGCTTAATTCCACTTCAGACCTCCAAATCACAATCTGGACACGCTTCTAAGTCCAAATCACCCAACGGAGCTAACGGAATCATCAAAACTCCATTCCGAAGTCGTTTATACATAAGTCAACATTTGGTCAACCTTTTCAATTTAAGCTTCCAACCTTGAGACTAAGTGTCTCAATCTATTCCGAAATCTCTCCGGTCCCAAACCAATTACCCCGTTAAGTCAGTAACACCTATCAAGCACAAAAGGAGTAGTAAATGGGGGAACGATGCTACAACTCACAAAACGACCGGCTGAGTCGTTACAAAAACTCAACTATACATAATCTAGCCTTATATAAATCCTTTACTATTTGAATTATATACACGCCTACTTGATTCCATTTTTTTGTCATTAAAAATTTGTGTTGTTCAAGTAGAAACTACAAAATTACGAGTTTTCAAGTTCTATTTTATTGAGAATTTTTTTTTGTAGTAGTTAAATTTCAAAATTTATGTATTTGTATTAGTAGTTGAATTTTGTATTCATATTAATTTGAGTTTTTCATTCACATATATTACTTTTGTTATTTTTAAAGGTTTGTTCTTATTGATACGAGGGACACACGCAATCCGCGTACACTAAAACTAGTAATATTTATAGCCTTTTTACTTTGTAGAGATATCACTGTTGAGAAATAACCTGTACACCTTTGTGCTTTTTTTGTATAGCTCTTTAGAAGATGATACAAAGTACAAATTATAATAAAACTTTTCAATGAGATAATAATAAGACTCTTGCTCTCTATCTAATTACAGTCAGATATACTCCTATCCAAATCAAACTATAATACATTAACATTCCTAGTATCATGAGAAAAATAAACTCCTACTTCCATAATTTCTTCCAAATGTATATTTTGACATCTTTTGGTGTATGACCACCACTACTTTTTTCTAAGGTAAACTTGCCTCTTTGTTTGGCTCCAAGATATACCACTACTAGTATACCTGAGAATGAAGTTTATCCGAGAAATTTTGATCTTAAGAGAATATAAAAATTATATATTAATTTTCTATCCTTCTAAGTGATTGGTAACCGAAAGCAATGAATACTCAACCTGTCCGTAGTACATCATCCAAACTAGGCGAGCAACTTTCTCCTATATGTAAAATAAAATTTGTTTTTTAAAGACAAGACTAGACACATTACCACATTGAAGAACAATAGAAACTTCTATATAAAGTACATTCATTGGACTCAATGCATTCGTGAAATAGTTTCTCAACTCATGTTTTTGTTTCATACATGTATTACTGCATTTTGCCTTGCTTTAACTTATGCATCAAACATTTACAAGGTTGATATGTGCAAGGTTCTTATCTTCATCTAATGCATCTCCAAATATAAAATTTAATAAAACCATAAAAGTCAATACGTATTAACAATGAACAACAGGAAAAAAAGATAAACAATCTCTTTTCTAGTATATTTTTTTACTTCAAATGTAGTATGTGTTAGATCTCAGTAAATTTCAATGATGCAAAATAACCAATTACCCCTATGAGCCAGAAAAGATTCTGAGCAATAAAATGGAGGTAATGAATTCAACGAAAAAGGAAAGAGAAGCGGACAAATCAATCAAAGAAGATAGCAACATCAATTAAAAGAGTAATTATAGTAAGGATCTAAATCAAAGGAGATTACGGCCACGAAATCATCCGTCAAATATTCTCTCACATAATGATGTCAATCGAAGGAATCAATCAAGGTATTTGGCGACAGGAATACTCTCCCATTTAAGGAAGAAATCACTCAAGCTTGCGAGTCAAGACAAGTCAGTAGAAGAATCAAACTACGAATCCATCTAAATACAACTCCCTTAGGTTCACAATCTCTAAAAATATGTACAAGACTTGAAGGCCTCGAGAAGTATAAATACCTATTGCGCTAGCTTTGGAATGACATACTTTGATAAAAAAAACTTTAATATCTTTGTTCAACTTCAAACAAAACACTGTAGTCTGCTTTAGATTTCTTGTGTAACAAAGAAGAGAAGAGAAGAGAGAAAAGAACACTAGTGGGGCATTGTATCAATTATAGAGAGAAGAACGAGTGACATAATTTGTTGGTGTATAACAACATCAACTCATCTGTACTAGGCCACTTCATACTTGAAAGATATCACCTTTGCAACCCAAGGATATTGGACGTAGGATTCACTCTGAATCCGAACCAGTATAAACATATGTTGTATCATTTACTTTCTGCAATTTATCTTTTACATTATATTCCTGAAAAAAGCCCAGCCGACTAGAACTCAAATTAGTCGACTACCTCTAAAAAGAAAAGAAAAATTACGATTCATCCCCCTCTTGCACTTTCAATTGGTATCAGAGCAGGTCTCACACTTTTTCTTAACCACCTGTGAGAAATGATCATGTCCAATCAAATAAATATTGGAGAACTCTTTCAACAGAGAATGTCACAAGTCAGACCACCATACTTCAATGGACAACACTTTTCTCACTGGAAAGTGCGAATAGAAATCTATACAAATTCTTATGATGTGCAAGTATGGCGTGTTATCTAAAAGGAAACTATCCACTACTAGCAGCAACTCAACCACCCGCTAATCGTGAAGATATAGATGAATACGTAGACGAACAAATGTCTGTCGTTCCGGTTAATGCTAAGGCACGAAACCTATTGTATAACGCTATAAGTGGAGAAGAGTATGACTAGATTCAAGTTTTGATACCGCTAAAGAAATGTGGGCCAAATTGGAGGTCACCTATGAAGGAACCAGAAAAGTGAAAGAAACTTCGATAAACATGTTGGTTCACGACTATGAACTCTTCCAGATGAAAGAAGGAGAATCCGTTGAGGAAATGTTTTCAAGATTCAGCAAAATCATTAGCGATCTGAAAGCTTTTGGTAAACCCTATTCATGTGGTGATCAAGTTCAAAAAATCCTAAGGAGTTTACCTATCACTTGGCAGATGAAAGTAGTTGCACTCGAATCTAAACATCTAAACAAACTTTCATATGATGAATTCATAGGAGATCTTATAGCATTCGAGAAAACCCACCTCTAGAAAACGAGTCAGGAAGAAAAGAAGAAAATAGTTGCCTTCAAATCTACAACTGCAGGACCTGAACATGATATTGATAACGATCCAGAAGTCCTTGAAGAAGTAATTGCTATGGTATCAAGAAACATGGATGGGTTGAAGGTATAGAAATATAAGAAGGGGAAGGATGCTATCTAGGCGAACCAGGCAATACAATGAACAAGACAAGAATGATAGAAAGTGATATGAGTGTGGAAGGTATGTGCATGTTCAAGCTGAATGCCCAGGTTTTAAAAGAAAAGCCTCCAATAGTTTTAGCAAAATGAATCCTTATGAAGTTGGAGTGATGAAGATAGTTCAGAGCACAAAGAAATAACAAATTTATGCTCCATGACCATCCTGGAAAATGACATAAACAAATACTCTGGTTGCTGGACTGATGAAGATATATTAGACCATGAATGCAAGGAAAATACTGAAAACTTTTTCATGGCATGAGGTGAAACAAGTGAGGTATGATCTTATAACTGTGATAGATGTAATGAATTGCAAGACATTCTTGACCTTACTCTAAAAGAGTCTAAAAAAATGTTGAATGAATTAAGGAGACTCAATACGGAAAAGAAATATTGGGAACTTAAGCTTGATGTCCGTGAAATCGACAGAGAGGTACTTCAAGATAAAGTTCAGGAATTGTAAATGCAACTAAATGACATGTGCAAATACACCAGTCACAGTTCAGTCAAGTCTAACCAGGCGACTTATAAGTCAACTGAAAAAGGACTGGCTAGAGCTGAGTCCACAGGTACTAACACAAGTGGTAGATCAAAAATGGATCAACCCCTATGTGTCATTACCGTAGGACATTGGACACAAATATTCCTTTAGTGGATTTCGTAAATCTAATATTTCAGGATGGATTCGGAAACCCAAAGACAATCCTGATCCTAGCAGAACTAACCAACAAGGACCCAAGAAAGCTTGGGTACCTTAAAGAAGGTGACAATTCTATTTTGCAGGAACACCACAGAAAGAGCTGCAAAGGAAAATGGTATTTAGACAGTGCGTGTTCCAGTCACATGACGGGTCACAAAAATAAAATGGTGAAAATGTCAAATTTGATGATGATTCAAAAAGAAAATATAGTTGGTACCGATACAGCTCAATTCGGAAATTATTGTGATATTACAGAGGTATATCTTGTAGATGGACTCAACTACAATCTTTTGAGCATAAGTCAACTATGTGATTTGGGATATGAAGTAAGATTCAAGAAAACATAATGAGCCATTGAGGATGAAACAAGTAAAATCATTCTTCCAGGAAAAATGTATGGAAATGTCTATATTCTTGATGGTATTGAAAATCTAGACAACCACATTTGTCTAGCATCCATTTCTGACGATCCATGGCTTTGGCATTAAAAACTTGGTCATGAAAGCATGCATCTTATTAAAAACCTGTCCAAGCATAATTTAGTTATTGGTCTTTGCAAACTCAACTTTTCTAGAAATCATGTGTGATGCATGTAATATTGGTAAACAAACTAGAAACTCTTTTAAAACCAAGGATAGTGTGTCCACTACCAAGCCATTGTAATTACTTCATATGGACCTGTGTGGACCTACTAGTACTGCCAGCATTGGAGGTAAACATTATGCTTTTGTTATTGTTTATGACTACTCGTTTTACATGGGTAATTTTCTTATCTCATAAAGATGAAGCTCTGAAATTTTTTAAGATTTTCTGCAAAAGAATTCAAAGACAAAAAGAGGATCTGATCACAACCATCCAAAGAGATCATGGAGGAGAGTTTGGAAGCAGATCCTTTCAAGAATTCTGTAATGATCAAAGGTATACACATAACTTCTCATCCCCAAGATCACCTCAAAAAATTGCAGTAGTTGAATGCAAGAATAGAACTCTATAAGATATGGCAAGAACATTCACTGCGAAATCACTTCTGGGCAGAAGCAGTTAGCATAACATGACATGTTCTCAACAGGTGCCTCATAAGACCTATTTTGAAGAAGATTCCTGTCACGAACCAAAATTCTACCTGTCGTGATGACGCCTATCATAGTACAAGGCAAGCCGACACCTCGCACACTCTAACATTTTTAAAACTCGAATATGCATAAGTAAGTTCAAATAATTTAAGAATATAACAGATACTGGATATGAACCTCAAAATCAATACAAGAATCCTCCCAAAAGATCTAGGTGTCACGGAGTACATGAGGTAAGAGACGCTCAATTTATTGAGGTCACTAGGTAAATCAGTACAATTCTGCCCATTATGATATTTTAAGCTAGCTCATAAGGCTTCGTGAAACGTACATTCATGTGTGCATGTGCACTGCTCCTCAAATACCTTGCTCAACAGTATTATGGCATGTAGGGGAAAGAAACAAGTACATCAAATAAATGATCAAGAAACTACAAGTTTTACACACCACACAGTCAACTCACGTGCTAATAATAGAATCTGCACGGACAACTCACGTGCGACACAGACAACTCACGTGTCAATAATGCCAATATATGGATCCGCACGAACAACTCAGGTGCTAATAATATCAATATGTGGATCCGCACGGATAACTCATGTACCAATAACATAATTCGTCCAACATAGCCGCAAGCCCCAGTCCTATCCCTAGACTGGTATAAATAACATGCTAAACTGTAGGCATGTGCATTGTGTGCTATCGTAGATCAATCCGGAAATTTCATTAATGAAAGGCATTCATAAGGTTCAGTCAGGGATTATACCTGTAAGTAGACTCATCATGGCTCAATTGGATCACATAAATTGTTACCACAATTAGATATCGAAGATGGAAGCTTAACAGTCATTTATGGGCTTATAGAAGCCCGAGCACAACCCAAACATGAATATACAACCCCAGTTCCCGCATGCGAGATCACTCCGACACAGGTGCACACCTAAAAGCACGTGGCTATCACAACAATTCAGGAAACTAATGCCTCAACAGAGTTTTATGATACATACCTCAAGCAACTCGAATCACTCCGCTAGAAAGCCCTTGCTTCGCGAATCGTCCTTCAAACGTCTCGAATCTAGCCAAAAACAATTTGATGTTATCAACACGGGCTAAAGGAACAGATTCCAAAAGAAACATACCAAGTTACTAATCAAAAGTCAAAAATCGACTCAAAAGCTGGCCCTGGGCCCACGTCTCGAAATCTGCTAAAAGTCACAAAACCCAAAAGCCCAATCAACCATGAGTTCAACCTAACCAAGTTTACAAAAATTCGATGCCAGATCGCCACCCAAATCCCCAAATCAAAATCCCTTGCCTCAAACTCCCAATTTCAACCTTAAATACACACAAACTACGTGTGAAAATCAATGGAGATACAAGATTATTCTTTAAAAAATGAGCATGAGGGACTTACCTCAGGAAACCCCTCGAAAATCCTCTCAAGAATCGCCCAAACCCGTTCTTGAAATGTTTAAAATGAAGCAAAATCGCGAACCCTTGTTTTAAATACTCTACCCAGGCTTTCCGCTTCTACGGACACTTAACTGCTTCTACAGCTTCGCAAAAGCGACCAAACTTCAACTTCTGCGGTTTCTTTCGCTCCTCCAGCCCATGAATCCGCTCATGCGGACTCAGTTCTGCGAACCACCAAGCCGCTTGTGCGGACCCAGCTCCCCTTCCGCTTCTGCATTCCCATCTCTGCATCTGCGGCCACGCAGGTGCGGAAATTCCCTTGCACCTGCGACCACATGCACACTCCTGTCCAAACTTGCATCTACGCAACACAACCTGCACCTGTGAGCTCACACTTACGATCAAAGCTCCACATGTGCGGTTCCACCAGCAGAGTCCCTGCTTCAGCCATGCACCTAGTTCCATTTTCGACCGGTTAACCATCCGAAATCAACCCAAGGCCCCCCGGGACCTCAACAAAACATACCAACAAGTCTTAAAATATACGAACTTAGTCGAGCCCTCTAATCATCTCAAACATCATCAAAAACACGTATCACACCCCAATTGAAGCCTATTGAAACTAAGGAATTCCAACTTCTACAAACGACGCTGAAACCTATCCAATCACATTCGATTGACCCCAAATTTTGCACAAAAATCAAATTTGATATAGGACCTACTCCAACTCCCGGAATCATAATCCGACCCCGATATCACAAAGTCCACTCTCGGTCAAGCTTTCTAAAAATCCAACTTTCGCCATTTCAAGCCTAATTCCACTACGTACCTCCAAATCACAATCCGGACATACTCCTAAGTCAAACATCACCCAACTGAGCTGATAGAACCATCAAAACTCTATTCCGCAGTCATTTACTCGTAAGTCAACATCCGGTCAACCATTTCAACTTAAGCTTTCAACCTTGAGATTAAGTATCTCATTTCATTCTAATATCCCTCTAGACCGGAACCGACTACCCCAGCAAGTCACATAACAACTATAAAGTACAAAATGAGCAGTAAATAGGGGAACGCGACAACACCTCTCAAAATGACCTGCTGAGTCGTTATATCCTCCCCCTCTTAAACAAACATTCATCCTTGAACGAGTCTAGAAATGTACTTAGAGTCCCAAATAGGTGTGGATATCTGCTCAGCAACTCTCGTTTGGTCTCCCATGTAGCCTCCTCAACTGGCTGACCTCTCCAGTGCACCTTCACTGAAACTATGTCCTTTGACCTCAACTTTTGAACCTGCCGATCGAATATGGCCACCGGCTCCACATTAGAAGTGAAATCACCATCCAACTGAACTGTGCTAAAATCCAAAACATGAGACGGGTCGCCAACATACTTCCGAAGCATAGAAACATGAAATATTTGATGCACACTTGACAAACTAGGTGGAAAGGCTAGCTTGTAAGACACATCTCCGATCCTCTGAAGTACCTCAAACGGCCTAATATACCGAGGGCTCAACTTGCCCTTCTTCCCGAAGCTCATAAAACCCTTCATGGGCAAACCCTTGAGCAGTACCTTTTCCCCAACCATGAAAGAAACATCTCGAACCTTCCTATCGGCATAACTCTTCTGTCTAGACAGCGCCGTGCGAAGCCGCTCCTGAATCAAGTAAACATTGCCCATAGCATCCTAAACCAAGTCAGTACCCAATAGCCTAGCCTCATCCGTCTCAAACCAACCCACCGAAGATCTACACTGCCTCTCATATAAAGCCTCATACGGAGTCATCTGAATGCTCGACTGGTAACTGTTGTTGTAGGCAAATTGCGCGAGCAGCAGAAACGGATCCCACGAACCCCTGAAATCAATGACACAAGCATGTAGCATGTCCTCCAATAT
This sequence comes from Nicotiana undulata, assembly GCA_005239495.1. Taxonomy (NCBI): domain Eukaryota; kingdom Viridiplantae; phylum Streptophyta; class Magnoliopsida; order Solanales; family Solanaceae; genus Nicotiana; species Nicotiana undulata. The sequence goes on from ML279012.1 coordinate 53,067, forward strand.
ATGAATAATGCGCTAGTACTATCTGTCCGTCTGTGGGTGAAATGTTGTACTCAACTCCACCTCGGTGCCCAACTCTCGTTGCACGGCTCTCCGAAACTGTGATGTAAACTGCGTGCCCTGATATGAAATGATGGACACTGGCACACCATGAAGGTGAACAATCCCGCGGATGTAAATATCAGCCAACCGCTCCGAAGAATAAGTAGTACCAACTGGAATGAAGTGCGCGGACTTGGTCAACCTATCCACAATCACCCATATAGCATCGAACTTCCTCGAAGTCCGTGGGAGTCCAACTACAAAATCCATGGTGATCCGCTCCCATTTCCACTCTGGAATCTCTAGCATCTGAAGCAATCCTCCCGGTCTTTGATGCTCATACTTTACCTGTTGACAGTTTAGGCACCGAGCTTCAAATCCCAGTATATCCTTCTTCATTCTTCTCCACCAATAATGCTATCTCAAGTCCTGGTAAATCTTCGCGGCATCTGGATGAATGGAATACCGCGAACTGTGGGCCTCCTCTAGAATCAACTCACATAGCCCATCCACATTTGGAACACAAATGAGACCCTGTATCCTCAATACCCCATCATCTCCAAATGGGGAGTATCATACTCACGCTCTCTGATGCAATCATATAAGGAAGACCGAGAAACAATACAAGCTAGAACCCGACTAGGCTTCAAAACATCTAATCTCATAAACTGGTAGGCCAAGTCCTGAACATCAACTGCAAGTGGTTTCTCACCAACAGGAATGAATGCATGGCTAGCCATACTCACTACCTTTCTACTCAAGGCAACGACCATTACATTAGCCTTCCCGGGATGATACAAAATAGTGATATCATAGTTCTTTAGCAGCTCCAATCATCTCTGCAGCCTCAAATTTAGATCCTTTTATTTGAACAAGTGCTGAAGACTCCGATGATCCGTAAATACCTCACAAAACACACGGTAAAGATAATGCCTCCAAATCGTTTATGCATAAACAATGACAGCTAACTCCAAATCATGAACAAGATAGTTCTTCTCATGAGGCTTCAACTGGCACAAAGCATAAGCAATCACTCTGCCCTCTTTCATAAAGACACAACGAATACCGATCCGAGAAACATCACAATACACTGTATAAGAGCCTGAAGCTGAAGGAAAAACTAGAACTAAAGTTGTGGTCAAGGCAGTCTTAAGCTTCTGAAATCTCTCCTCACATTCATCCGACCTTCTGAAAGTAACACCCTTCTGGGTCAATTTGGTTAAAGGTGATACAATAGACGAGAAACCCTCCACGAAGCGACGATGATAACTAGCCAAGCCGAGAAAGATCTGAATCTCCGTAGTTGAGGACAGTTTGGGACAACTCTGAACCACTTCTATCTTCTTCAGATCCACCTGAATCCCCTCACTAGACACCATGTGCCCCAAGAATGTAACTGAACTAATCCATAACTCACATTTGGAGAACTTGGCATGAAGCTTCTCCTCCCTCAACCACTGCAACACAATCCTCGAATGTTGGGCATGCTCTTCCTAGCTACGAGAGTACACCAGGATGTCATCAATGAACACTATGACAAACGAGTCAATATAAGGATGAAATACATTGTTTATCATATGCATGAATGATGTTGGGGCCTTTCAGCCCAAAAGACATCACAAGGAACTCATAATGACCATAACGTGTCATGAATGCCGTATTTAGAATATCCGAGTCCCGAATCTTCAACTGGTGATACCCAGACCTCAAGTCAATCTTAGAGAACACCCTCGCTCCCTGAAGCTGGTCAAATAGATCATCAATACGCGGCAAAGGATACTTGTTCTTCATTGTAACTTTGTTCAACTGCCTATAATCAATGTACATCTGTATAGTACCATCCTTCTTCTTCACAAACAGAATTGGTGCACCCCAAGGCGACACACAATACCTAACAAAACCCCTTATCAAGGAGTTCCTGAAGCTACTCTTTCATTTCCTTCAACTCAGCAGGATCCATACAATACAAAGGAATAGAAATGGGCTGAGTGTCTGGCACCAAGTCAATATCAAAGTCAATATTCCTGTAGGGCGACATGTCTAACAGGTCTTTAGGAGACACATACGGAAAGTCTCACACCACTAGAATAGAATCAATTGTAGGAGTATCAACACCAACATCCATCATAAAGGCCAAATAAGATAAACAACCCTTCCTAACCATTCGTTGGGCCTTGATAGGAACATAATCTAGAGAACCTCTCCACTCGATCCTTGGAAACCCCATCATCACCAACACCATGGTCTTACCGTGACATTCCAGAACATCATGATATGGAGACATTCAATCCATACCCAAGATCACATCGAAATCAACCATACTAATCAACAAGAGTCAACTCTAGTCTCCAATGCCCAATAGTCCATACGACCAATATACATAAGCCACAACAATGGTGTCGCCCACTGGTATAGATACATGAACGGATGAGACTAAGGACTCACGAGGCATATCTAGATAATGAGAAAAATACGATGATACATACGAATAACTGGAACCAGGGTCAAATGATATAGAAGCATCCATGTAGCATACTTAGACAATACCCGAATACCTACCATACAAAGAATTCGCTGGCATTTGTCCAAAGAGTCATGGGTATCCTCAGACTCAGCCCCACTGAATGATTCAGGTTGGAGCCTCCCAAACTGCTCAAGTATCCTCTGCTCATCATCAGTCATAATGGGACCCACCTGGGCCTGAGCAACTGCAACCGGCTGGGTTTGTAGTACCCCTGATGTCAGAAACTGTTGCATCACCTGCTCTGGAGTACAGGCAGCGGGGGTATGAGTACCTCCCTCGGTCTGAGAAGTAGCTGGTGTGGCCTAAGACGAAATCACCTGGGCAAGGCCAGAGCAAACAGTCAATAACTGAGCTAATTCTTCTTGAAGGCCTAGAATCAAAATGGGCACAACTGGTGCCTTGGCTGTCCCCAGTGGCTCAACCACATCTGGAACCTGCTCCTTCTGGAGCAACTAGTTGATCTACAGGTGCTTCTCTAGCTGTTGTACGAGTTTCACCTCTGCCCTTCGGCCTCTCGTGGCCCTAGCTGGTGGAACTGGTGGCTAACCATTATTCCAGGTAGCACGTGTCCTCACCATCTGTGAGAGAATAGAATATAGAAGTTTAGTTACTGGGATCAACAAATCCGCACGACAAGAATACGATAAAGTGAAGTTTTCCTAAAGGTTCAGCAACCTCTCGAAGATAAGCATAGACGTCACCGTACTGATCTGTAAGACTCTACTATACCTGCTCATGACTCGTGAGACCTATGTAACCTAGGCTCTGATACCAACTTGTCACGACCCAAAATCCTACTTGTCATGATGGAGCGTATCATAGTAATATGCAAGGCGACACCTCACACACTCTAACAATTTAAAACTCGAATATGTGGAAGTAAGTTCAAACAATTTAAGAATTTCACAGATACTGGATATGAACCTCATAATCAATACAAGAATCCTCCCAAAAGATCTGGGTGTCACATAGTACATGAGCATCTATATATATATATAACAACGTAGTCTGGTACATTGTCTGGAAACTAAGGCAAAAATATATAAAAACTAAAAGATAGAGAAAGAGAGATCAAGGTCTACGGACGCAAAATAGCTACCTCGATGATCTCAGAACAGGTAGACTCCACGATAAACAACAGCCCTGCTCGGAAATGCCTGAATCTGCACACGAGGTGCAACGTGTAGTGCGAGTAAACGAACTCAATAAGTATCGCAAATAAACAAAGCAAGGTAAGAGAAGCTCAATTTATTGAGGTCACTAGGTAAATCAGTACAATTGTGCCCTTTTGATTAACATATTATGAGATTTTAAGCTAGCCCATAAGGCTTTGTGATACGTATATCCGTGTGTGCATGTGCACTGGTCCTCAAATACCATGCTCAGCAGTATTATGGCATGTAGGGGAAAGAAAACAAGTACATCAGATAAATGATCAAGAAACTACAAGTTTCACACACTACACAGAAAGCTCACGTGCTAACAATAGAATCTGCACGGACAACTCACGTGCGACACGGACAACTCACGTGCTGCATGGACAACTCACGTGCCAATAACATAATATTCCCGACATAGTCGTAGGCCCCAGTCAAAAATATCACACAGAAGAAATGAAGAAAGTGTACAAGTATATCATGAGTGAAATAATATTTTCCTATCTATGGACTAGTATAAATAACATGCTAAAGTGTAGGCATGTGAAAAGTGTGCTATCGTAGCTCAACCCGGAAATTTCATTAATAAAAGGCATTAATCAGGCTCACTTAGGAATTAAACCTCTATGTAGAATCATCGTGGCTCACATATCACATAAACTGTTACCGCATGTTAGATATCGAAGCTAGAAACTTAACAGTCATTTTTGGGCTTACAATAGCCCGAGCACAACCCAAACATGAATATACAACCCCCGTGCCCGCACGAGGGATCATCCCCACACACGTGCACACTTAAAAGCATGTGGCTATCACAAGAATTCATGAAACTAATGCCTCAACCAAGTTTGAATACGATACTTACCTTAAGCAACTCGATTCACTCCTCTAGCAAGCCCGTCGCTCGCGAATCGACCTTTGAACGTCTCGAATCTAGCCAAAAACAATTCGATTTAATCAACACGGGGTAAAGGAACCAATTCTAGAAGAACAATACTAAGATATTAATCAAAAGTCAAAAATCGACTCAAAAGCTGACCACCTTGCCCACGTCTCGAAATCTGCTAAAAGTCACAAAACAAGCCCAATCAACCACGAGTCTAACCATACCATGTTTACCAAAATTCGATACAAGATAGTCACCCAAATCCTCAAGTCCAAATCCCTAGCCTAAAACTACCAAATTCAACCTTAAATACACACAAACTAGGTGGGAGAATCAATGAGGAAACAAGATTACTGATAAAAATGAGCACAAGGGACATACCTCAAGAAAACCCTCAAAAATCCTCTCACTCAAACTCGTGCTTGAAATGTTTAAAATTAAGCAAAATCGCGAACCCTTGTTTTAAATAATCTGCCCAGGATTTTTGCTTATGTGGACACTTAACTGCTTCTGCAGCGTCGTAAAAGCGACCAAACTTCCGTTTATGCGTCTTCCTCCGCTCCTGCTACCCATGAATTCACTTCAGCGGACTCGCTTCTGCGAGCTACCAAGCCGCTTCAACGAACCCCAGCTCCCCTTCCGCTTCTGCATTCCCATCTCCGTATCTGCGGCCACGCAGGTGTGGAAATTCCCTCGCACCTGCGACCACATGCACACTCCCGTCCAAACTCGCATACGCACAACACACCCGCACCTACGAGCTTGCACCAGTGATCAAATCTCCACAGGTGTGGTTACACCAGCAGAGTCCCTGCTTCAGCAATGCACCAAGTTCTATTTTTTATCCGTTAACCATCATAAATAAACCCGAGGCCCCTCGGGATCGCAACCAAACATACCAAAAAGTCTTAAAACATGATACGAACTTAATCGAGCCCTCAAATCACCTCAAACATAATCAAAACCACGAATTGCGCCCCAATTCAAGCCTATTGAAACTAAGGGATTCCAACTTCTACAAACGACATCGAAACCGATAAAATCACGTCCGATTGACCCAAAATTTTGCACACAAGTCAAATTTGACATTACACACCTACTCCAACTTCCCGTATCGGAATCCGGCCCCGATATCAAAAATTCCATTCATGGTCAAACTTTTCAAAAATCCAACTTTCGCCATTTCAAGCCTAATTCCACTATGGACCTCCAAATCACAATCTGAACACACTCCTAAGTCCAAAATCACCCAACGAATCTAACAGAACCATCAAAATTCCATTACGAAGTCGTTTACTCATTAGTCAACATCTGGTCAATCATTTCAACTTAAGTTTTTAACCTTGTGACTAAGTGTCTCATTTCATTCTGAAATCCCTCCGAACTGAGCCGACTACCCCGAAAAGTTACTTAATAACAATAAAGTAAAAAAATGAGCACTAAATGGGGGAACGGTGCTACAACTCTCATAACGACCGGCCGGGTCGTTACAACTCTATGTGAATTATGGAAAGGTAAGAAGCCAAATATTGGCTACTTTCACTCGTTCGAAAGTAAGTGTTTCATTCAAAACAATGGTAAAGATACCTTGGATAGTTTGACCCAAGGAGTGATAAAGGTATTTTACTAGGTCACTCTATTAATAATATATCATTTAGAGTTTACAACAAATGTACATTATATGTAGAAGAATCAATGCATGTTATATTCGATGAAATTAACTCTGTAGCCGATAAAGGAATCATTGCAGGTGACGAAGACACCATCCAAGAATTATCATAGACAAATAAACCACAAAATTCGACTGATATCCTAGCTATAGGCACAGAGTCGACTAATGAACCTGTGATCAATCCTTCAGAACCACAAAAGGAGTCGACTACTTCTACTGCTGGAACATGGCCGAATGAATGGAGAAGTGAACCTGAATATTCTCAAAAATTCATCATAGGGGATCTAAGCAAAGCGCTGAAAACCAGAGAGTCTCTCAAAAAGAAAGAAAATATTGCACTCATCTCTCAAGTAGAACCAAAGAAAGTTGATGAAGCCCTAAAGGACTCCAACTGGATACAAGCCATGCAGGACAAACTTGATCAATTCGACAAAAAACCAAGTTTGGGAATTAGTTCCTAAGCCAGCAAACGCTACTGTAGTCAAAATAAAGTGGGTATTTCGAAACAAGCTAAATGAAGAAGGAAAGGTAATAAGAAACAAAGCCAGACTAGTAGCTCAAGGCTAATCACAGCGGGAAGGAGTCAACTATGATGAAACCTTTGCACCGGTAGCACTGTTAGAATCAATTTGTATATTACTTGTCTATGCATCTTTCAATGGTTTTAAACTATTTTAAATGCATGTCAAAAGTTCTTTTCTAAATGGTTTTATTGATGAGGAGGTATATGTAAAAAAAACTCCTGGTTTTGAAAACGCACAATTTCCTTATCATGTGTACAAGCTAGCTAAAGCTCTTTATGGACTCAAACAAGCTCCTCGAGATTGGTATGAAAGATTGTGTTCCTTTATAAGGGTGCACCAGAGGTAAGGTGGATACTACGTTATTGTGATGACCCATGAGGTCATCCTGTGTATTTTTAGCTAAATCTGTATTTCGAGGCCACGAAAACCTCTTTCTAACTCACCTCAATTTGTGTGCGCAGCCCGGGCGTGTAGTCAGGAAGCCGTTATGGAAAAAACGAATGAAAATAATATTTTTGTGTTGAAATTTGAGTAAAGTTGACTTTGGTCAACATTTTTGGTAAACGGACCCGGACCCGTGATTTGACGGTCCCGGAGGGTCCGTAGGAAAATATGGGACTTGGGCGTATGCCCGATATCGAATTCCGAGGTCCCAAATCCGAGAAATGAATTTTTAAAAGAAATTATTTTCTGAATAATATAAGAGATTTTTGAAAATGAATTTATATGTGAAACCCGAGGTATCGGGCCCGTATTATGGTTCCAGAGCCCGGTACAGGTCCAATATAATATATTTGTTATGTTTGTGAAGTTTGTTAAGAAACGAACTTCGTTTGACGTGATTCGGATCAAAAATGAAAAATTTGAAGTTTTAAGAAGTTTTAAGAAATTTCACTGATTTTGGGGTTTAATTCGATGTTTATGATGTTATTTTGGTGATTTGATTACACGAATAAGTCCGTAAGATATTTTTGAGGTTGTGTGCACATTTAGTTTGAGGTTCCGAGGACCCGGGTAAGTTTCGGGTACGTCCCGGGATGTTTTTAGGCTTAAAACATAGTTGTTGCAGGTCAGAGAAGTCAGATCTTTGAACCCACCACCGAGGTCCGCGGTCCTTTTTGTGTTGACCGCGCTAAGGGCCTTCGCGTCCGCGGTCATTTTTGTGCGGTTCACGGTGAAGGAGCTGGACCACTCGTCTTACTTCATAGGCCTATATCCTTTATCTACAAGGAATTTCAAGATGAATCAAAAACAAAAGTTGTAGCCTTTCGTGTCTCGTTTCCTTAAAGGTAAAGAAATCGCAATTTGGACATCTATAGAGAAAGTTATGGCCAAAATACTAAATTATGTCACTGCAGTCATTTTTCCTTGTCTTCTTCACTTTTTGTTTTGTTTTTACTTGTGCAGCCGCACTCCCTTTTTGTGCGGTCCGCGGTGGGCCCTGAGGAGGGTATATTTAAACGGTATTTTCAGTTATTTTTCATTTTTCAAAATTCTAAAAACGTAAGAGGCGATTTTCCAAACACTCTTTCTTCTCTAAAACATTGTAAGTGATTTCTAACTCATTTTCTTTACTCCTTAACTTCTTTTTACAAGATTTCATCCTAGAATCTAGGGTATTCATGGTGGAATTGGGAATGTTGGGGAATAAAAAACCTAAGAGTATTGGAATTTGGGGATAGACCTCAAGTTAAGGTCGGATTCCAAAACCATTTATATATTCGGGCTCAGGGGTGAATGGGTAATCAGGTTTTGGTCCGAATTTTGGGTTTGGACCGAGCGGGCCTGGGTTCGATTTTTGACTTTTTGGGAAAAACTTTAGAAAACTCATTTTCATGCATTAGAATTGATTCATTTATCATTTATTGATATAATTAAGTAACTTGTGGCTAGATACGAACGAGTTGGTGGTGGAATCAAGAGGTAAAGCGGTAATTGAGGCTTGAATTGTGTTCGTGGAATCGAGGTAAGTGTTTGGCCTAACCTTAGATTGAGGGAATAGGTGTTGAGTCTTTACTTGTTACGTGTTTATTCCATGTTCAACGTATAGGTGAGGTGACGAGTACCTATCCGTTGTGTCAAGCATGCCCGTGAGTGGGTTTTTATGATATATGTGATTTTCATCGATATTCACTGTGATATGAAGAATATTTCACTTTGGAGGTTGTTCAATTGATGGAAATTCTTGGTTGTGAATACTGTTGATTAATTGTTTGGTTGAGGATTATTTTTTTAAGTTATACACTTGAGCGAGATTGGTTATAGTTGTGTCCCTTGCCGGGATGGTATCATTTCTATTGTTGTTCCCTTGCCGCGATGTTGTGACTTATGATTTATGTTGTTGATTTTCCTTGCCAAACTGTTGTCCTTGATATTGTTTGGGTGAGGAAGAGTGTAAATCACGAAGGGTGATGTCGTGTATTTATTCATTGCATTGTGAGGAAGAGTGTAAAGCACGAAGGGTGATGTCGTGTATTTTTTTATTGCATTGTGAGGAAGAGTGTAAAGCACGAAGGGTGATGAAGAGTGTAAAGCACGAAGGGTGATGCCGTGTATTTATTTATTGCATTGTGAGGAAGAATGTAAAAGCACGAAGGGTGATGCCGTGCCATGATATGATATTAAAAGCACGAAGGAAAATGTTGTGCCGATTTTATTTATTTATTGTTTTGGTGAGGATGAGAGTAAAAGCACAAAGGGTGATGTCGTGCACTTGTTTTGGTGAGGATGAGAGTAAAAGCACGAAGGGTGATGTCGTGCACTTCTTTTGGTGAGGATGAGAGTAACGCACGAAGGGTGATGTCGTGCACTTGTTTGTTCTATATTGTTATTTCCTGTTGTTATTTTGATATTTAGACTGTTGCCTTGTTCTGTTATTCAGTAATTGTTTTTCCCCTTTTTCCCCAGCATGTTCTTTCCCGTTTTCTGTACTTAACTGTTTACTTCTCGTCGTTATTTCTTTTATATATTATTAAACTGCACAGGTTGTATTATTTGTCGTGTCCTAGCCTCGTCACTACTTCGCCGAGGTTAGGCTCGACACATGCTCAGTACATGGGGTCGGTTGTACTGATACTACACTCTGTGCTCTTTTGCACAGATTCCAGTACTGGACCCTTTGGACACTAGCGCGAGGAGGCTTCCTTTAGTCCACCGGAGACACTGAGGTAGACCTGCAGGCGTCCGCAGGCCTTGGCGTCCCCTTCCCTATTCCATTTCATTTCTGATTTTTGTACTTCAGAAACATATGTATTATTTCTTTCAGACTATTTTGTGTACTATTCTTAGATGGTCCGTGAGTTGTGACTCCTAAGATCCGGGTTGGCTAATTTAAGTATTTTGTTAAGTTCGTGGATTTAGTTATGTATTCCTTTATTATGATGTTATTTTTAAAGCTTCTATTTATGGAAAGTTGATTTTTACCTGTTATCATTTAATAGTAAAGATTTTTAATAAATATGATTAAATACGTTGGCTTGTCTGGCGGGTTCAACGTTAGAAACCATCACGGTCCCGATGGTGAGAATTTCGGGTCGTAACATTTATTTATCAAGAGATATACTAAAGATGACGATCTTGCAGGTGACAAGAAGGACAAAAAAAAAACACAAGTGGGACTTGTCAATTACTGGGAAAAGCACTAATCTCTTGAAACAGTAAGAAACAAAGATCAATGGGTCTTTCCACAACTGAAGCAGAGTACATTTCAATTGGACAATGATGTGCTTAATTGCTATGGATGTCTCATCAATTAGGTGACTATTGAATTATTTTTTAGCCTATTCAAATATTCTTTGATAATTCTAGTGCAATTTGTCTATCAAAGAATCTTGTGCATCATTCTAGAGCTAAGCATATAGATATTAAGCACTATTTTATTAGAGATCATGTTCTTAAAGGCAACATAGAATTACTATTTGTAAGTTCCACTTATCAATTAGGAGACATTTTTACAGTACACTTACTAGAAGACAAATTTTGTGCATTACGAGACTCTCTTGGCATTATTTTCACAAACTCATAACTTTAGGGCCTTTGTGGTGTTTTATAATTATTACCATGTATTAGTTTAATTATTTCTTTAAGTGTGTAAGATGCATTAATTGTGTGTCTGTTGCTTTTCCTTTATCACACCTTTTCACGCCCTTTCAAAAACCGGTCAATTATTGCGTCAAATCTCTGACGCCTTTTCATTTGTACGCAACCACCGTTTATCACCTGTTTTAAGTTCAAAGCTTCTTCTGTCTCTATCATATTACTTTTATCTCCAATACCCTATTCCAAACCCTACCATGGCAAAGCACTCCAAAAACCCCTCTACTTCCACCCGCAAAAGCACTCGCTCTAGGGTAAAAACCTATTCTCAACCTCATGAACCAGTCAATCTAAAATCAGACCACTCTGAGGACTTTGCCTCCTCTCAAGATCTATCAGATGATGCTCACATTCTCAACGAGGAGGCCCTAAGAAAACGACCCATGGTAGGCCTTCCTGAAACCTTCACTCCCAAAAATCCCAAAACTGATCTCCCCAATTCTCTTGAGTCTGGCCTAAATTTCTGGGATACTCCAAACATGGATACCTTCATTGATTTCAAAGACAAGTCTTCCGTTCATGGCAGAGTTGTTGAATTAAATGTCATGGACAACCTCAACTACAAAGTGAAGGAACTCTTCGACTTCCTGGGTTGGAAAAACTCTCTCTTTGCCTCCTCCAAAGGTATATGAACTCCTTGTTAGAATATTGTATGCCAATCTTCGCTCTAGAAAACCTGATAAATTTGAGACCTTGGTTCTTGGTAAATGCATTGTTCTGGACTATGCTCTGTTTGATACTATTTTTTACTGTAGGTGTTCTGATTTTTCTATCCTCTTTAAGAATAACTGGCTTTATGATTTTGAAATCTCTTTTGATCAAGCTAAAAGGTGTATAACTGAATTACCCTCTGACTCTCTCCCTAGTCTACTAGGACCTAGTGATGTTTGTTTTGAAACTCGTGTCTTAGCACATATTACAACAACCATTCTTCTTTCAAGAACATGATCCTTCTCTACCTTCTCCCAGCGAGATACCTTCTTAGTTTACTGCCTTCTAACCAAGCACAAGGTCAAGTTGTCCTCTTGGGTTATCAATTTCATGATAGAAAGTGTCGATGATCCCATAAGTCTTCCTTACGGTATTGTTATCACCCATATGCTATAAGCCAACAACATATCCCTTGTCGACCATCCCTACATCATTGTCACCAAGTCTTACAATTAAAGGGGATTTGCTAGCATGGGTTATATTTCTGTAAATGGTGCATGGGTCAAAAGAACAAGAAGGTGAAACCAAGAATATCCCCTCAGATTCCAAGGCAAAAGCTCTTGTGACTCACCCCCAGTACAAGTGATTCTGACCTCTTAGAAAAGCTTCTTTCCATCAATGAAACACTGTCTGTCATCAAGAACTCTTTAATCTCTATTGATACCCAATTTTTCCCTCATATTTTTTCAAATAGTATATATATTTTTCAAAATGTCACTTTGCATCTTTAGTTAATTACGATATTTATACAAGCATTTTCCATAATTTTCCATAATTTTCAGAGCTTTAATTGCATTAAAATTACTTGAATATTTGCTGATTATTCCCTTAAATTATTTACAATAACTCAATCATCTAATTTATTATTTTACACCCACACATTCTTTTAAAATATTTAAATATCATTTCATATAATTATATTTGCATTTTTATGTAATTTTTTACAGTAATAGCCTATGTTCATACATAAGTGCTCTTTTATTATATTATTTTTTTTTAAAATAGTATTTTATATTTTTATAATGCTAAATTACTATTTTCAATAATTTTAGTTCATAACTAATATTTTTATTTATTTATTACGTATTTTTATAAAAAATATTTTTGATAATTTTTGTGTATTTAATTAGTAGCCTAGTTTTAAGCCAATTGTAGGACTAAAATTAGCCCAGTAGCCTAGCCCAATAACCCCAAGCCCAAACCATACAACCTCTTTTACTGAACCCGGTCACGTCCCGCTTAAAAGAACTGGCCTATTTTCCTTTGATCCTGACCGTTGATCTAAAATGATCAATGGCCCATAATAAATCCCTACCTTCCCTTACATCCCCATAACCTACACCCTAATCCCATTTCCACACCCCAACCGCCTCTGGATTCTCCCACTCTAAACGCCTCCTCCAAAATCCCCTCAATATCCGGCTAAATCATGAAATTCATTCATGATCTGCTTACCTTATTTATACAATCTCATTATCATTCATGTGTTCATGGTATTACTTATTACTTGCCCCATTTTGGAAAGTATTACCTCTCCGAATCAAATGCAATTGTCCTCAACCTACAAGATTCAGACGAAAATCCGTTCGTATACACTCTCAACAAGGCCGTATGGTTTTGGTTCACCAAATGCTTCGGCAAATTTTGACTATTTACCAAACTAGGGTTTGTCCGATCTTTACCTATATTGATTCGGAATAGGCTATGCATGTGAATTTCCTTGTTCATACTTAAACTTGATTGATCTTTTTTCCTTATTTGTGTTTGAATAATTTATTTTCCATGTTTACTTATTTGATTTCCACACTATATAAATCCCTCTCGTATTTCCCTTCTACAAAGCTCTTTTAATGACTGATTCACTAAGAAAAAGTTATTCTCTCTCATTTTCTCACTCTCTTGTTCTATACTTTGGCTCTTGGCCGGGTGAAATCCAAGGCCACCGGAATTCTACTATTCAACCTCTCTCGGTGTGAGCACTACCTTGGGATCATTTGAAGCCCTTGGGAACTCTAACGCACTGAGAAATTTGGGATTTCTGCTATTCTCTCAATGTTACTGATAAGCAAGATATTGGCTATTAATATCTACCTAATTAGTTTGTTAATTCTGCAAATTGGTGAGTATTGAAACTCTTGCGATTTTAATCTCTTTTATTTGTATTCATGTCATTTAGGCCTTTGTGAATTAATATGATGTTGTTTGCCTCTGTTCATGCTCGTATGTGTTCTCATTATCCCATACCCCTTATTTTTCATACATGGACCTACTTGGATTATGTGTTTTGGTGCACGCCTATTTTATATGTGTAACTAGAACGATTCTCTTAATCCCGCTCTACTATTTTGAACCCTATTATTTGAATCATTTCACATGTCTTGCCTTGATTTCTTGTATTGAAACTCTTAGGGGATCATCTCTTGTCCAGAACTTATTTGAGTAAACTCTTTTCCAATTAGTGCTTTATATATGCTCTACTGTTTCCCTGCTTTATGCTCACATGAACTTTATGTGCCAATTACTGTCTCAATGTTTAGTCAAACATGTAGCTCTGTTGTGTTTTTTCTCAGTCCCGCACTCTTTAGCATTGCCTAAAGCTTCTAATCGAATATCAATATACTTAGTTTCTTCTATTATGCATAGTTAACTAGCATAAGTCCTAGAGTGTGCATGTTTTATTGACCTTAAGTTGATATGCTTTTTCTACCATGAGTTCTTTGAATCTTTGGGGCTATGCTCAGCAGGTTAGGTTGTTTGTTGATTGTCGAAGATCATGCCTACTAGCCTGTTTTCTAGGTGTATTAGGATCTCATGTAAAAATTGTTGTTCCCCGGATTATGACCCTATTAGACTATCATGACTAAGAACCTAAGGTCTAAAGTCCCTTTAGATTAAGTTTGGACCATGCTTCACCGTAGAATTGTTTCCTGGAAAGCTTAGCATGCTTATCTTGTTAATTCCCGTGACATGCCTCTTCTACTCTATTAATGTTTCACATGATATACTCTTTCCTTGTTATGAACTTAATTTTTATCATGCCATAGGCTTAAACTACCCTATTAAGGTCATCCTCTGTTGATCCTTCAGTATTCATAATTAGATTCCCTGGTTGAAATTGTCTTAAGTTGTTTTTGACCATGTCTGTGTTTAAAACCTCTTTAGAAATAGTCTGATATCCTATGATGATCAATCATGTCCCCTATTATCAAAATGCAAACATGAATTTGCTTATATATGTCCTGCCAACATGCCACGAATTTGCTTATGCGTCTTGATGTTAATCAGCTTTACAATCCTAAGAAATAAGTATGTGGGCTTCCTACTCTGTTCAATTTGTTCAACACATAGTCTATTGCTTGTGTGACCATGTCCTTCATTTGGGCTTGGTATTTGGTTCTATGTGATGATGGATTGGCTGTTAGATCCAGACTTACTACACTGATCTTATGAGTTGGGAATTCGAGTCTACTGGAGCTATAGAAAGCCTGGAAAATACTGGGTTATCTATACTGGGCCTATCATTGTGCCTATAGTAGTCTGCTTATGTGAATATTTAGATTTAATCCTTGGTCCGTAATAATTTTGTAATTGAACAGACGGGGAGATTAATAAAAAGGTAGGGTATTTTAATTCTCGCACAATGGGTAGAAAGCATGCATATAGGACTTATGTGCTATACTTGTTATTTTGGATTCCATACGTTACACACTAGTAGAAACCATGCCGATAGTAATCACACACTCACTTAACTTGTTTACTATTAAAGCATGAGCGTAAGTACTCTATTTGTTCCCCATGTCTACTGCTGTGTGTTATTTGATAGCATGCCTATAGGATCACTAATGCCCATTTAGAAACCATGCCTATAGCACCTTAATTAACTAATTAGCTATTGTTGTTGTTATCATACTGCCCCGCCAAGATAACATGCCTATAGGGTTAAAGTGTTATAAAATTAGTTTCAATTGTCAATTGTTATAAATCTTGCCTATAGGGTATTGTCACTCGCCTAAAATGGTCAAACGTTGTTAATGCTGGACTCTCAAAAACTGTTTCATTGCTTAGCTATTCCATTACTAAAAATCATGCATATAGGACAATGTCACCTTCCTAAGGTGCATATTTATAAAAGCATCGTTAATAGTTCTAAACTTACAAATAATCAACTGACATCCTTGCCTAAGCCTTTGAGATCAATAATGTCGCACATACGATGCTGGAATTCTGAATCACCTAGAAACCATGCCTATAGAACTTTAAGTCTTAATTGTGAAACTATGTACTGCCTAAACTGCCCGTGTGCATTTGTTGCTTATATATGGAGTCTTACTTGAGCCATTTATTTCCCTTTACGTGTAGTCTTACTTGTTTTAAATGTCTGTTAGTTTTACCATTTTGAGAAACCTCAGTAAAGTCTAGAACCACCCAAATAGAGGTGTAATGCCTCCTGTACCATAGGCATATGACGGGTATTGGACGCATAGGGTACGTCTTAGAATTGAATTAGAGCGCCTCTAGGTAAAAAACTTTAACATAGTAATTGGCAGAGATGATAGTTTGTGCCCGTTGAATAATATGAGAAACTTCTATCTAAAGGGAGTTGTGAAGTATTATTTATGTTTCACGGGGTGATCCTTTAGGATAAAATTCTTAGGACCCCCCTCCCCCCTCTTCTTCGTTATATCTACATTTAGTCACCCAAACATTGTATTTATATCTTATTGTTCTTAAGATTTGTACCAATTTATTTTAATGAACTTCTTCGACATTTGTTTATTTGATCACCTAGTCTAATTATATAAGCCACATAGTTCTAAGTTGATCCGGGACCCACAGTTGTGACGTCGAAGAGTGCCTAACACCTTCTCTTTGAGGTAGTTTGAGCCCTTTCCCGATCTTTGGTGACGTTGACTAGTTAAATCAGAGTCATTTGCAAATAGGTTCCCTAACGCACCTTAATAATCATTAGGTGACGAGTTTTCTCTTTTAATACCCATTTAAAAGAGTTGTCACATGTCAAAACCCGATTTCGCGAGAAAAAGGGGCGCGACAGCATGTCGACTCTGCTAGGGATAATTAAGCTCTTACCATAATGAACTTAACTAATGTGGATTATTTTCTTGTGCACATCCCTTCCCTTATTCACCTTTGTTTGTTTAAACCTGTTATAACATGACTACCCCCTCATTTTCTCACTTATGTTGTCTAATTTTCTATGACATGCACATCATTTCCCCTATTCACCTCTACCGCTCTTTATCTTGTCAAAATTGTTATATCGTGCCTCCGTCGCTTTACCCATATTATATGAACTTAACTAACTTCTTCCTTTTTGTCTTTCTTCTCTTTCCTTGTTTACTCTTGTTATTTTTTTTGTTTCTTTTACATATTCAATCATGCAAATACTTGAAAACATATTATTATCTCTGCATAAAGCATGCTTCACATTATACTCCACTCATGCCAATTATCAATATAGCGGCGCTTGATGAGTGTTTGCGCTCTTCACAAAATTACCTTTTTAAATTGGAAAGGCTTATTTGTAGTAGACTAGTCGATCAACGATGCATTCGATGGTCCCGTGGATTTCCATCTCAAGTTGTCCACTTGAGAGTACCTGTCTAGACCTTTCTAGAAACCTTATTCCAATATCAAATGTACATGCAACATGTTAAACCTAGTACGGGATAAAACGTAGTTAACGTAATAGCTCGCTAAGATAAGCCTTGTCCAAAGCCCGACGAGATTTCCACAATCCAAATGGGCACGGTCATGTTATGCGCACTACTTGGAGAAAATATGTCAATATGTTGATCGTTATTGTGTAAATGGTCGAATCTGGAGGGGGATAGGGCTCACCTTTATTTGTTTGCAGAAAATGAAGCAAGAAGTCCCCAGGTTTGGCATGGTCCAAAACATCCCACCTCTGTTACTTGACTGGTGGAAAGACCTTGCGCCTTGCGACAAGAACCATGTGGGAAGAATACTTGGAAACTTGTTGTCTTTGCTTAATATCCAACCAAGTAGGTCTTTGATTGCGGCTGCTACCATGTTCTAGGATGAGAAAAGGGTGGTCTTCCGATTTGGACATAGAAATGACTCCTCTCTTAGAGGAAATATGAGGTTTTGCTAAGCTGCCATGGGATAGTCCAGGATTACTAGTTCCAGAGAATCTCACCCCTCGCGGTTTTCTAAAGATGCTAGGTTTTAAGAAAAATGATGAGTTGATTTGTTTAAAGAAATCATATATCCCATATGAATTTCTTTATGAACGTTACGGCCACAGTAAGTCCTATCGCCTTCATCATGATGAACTCGCCATTACTTCTTTGGGTTGGACGCATCACTGGGTTTATGTGTTCATCATCTGCTTCTGGGCTTTGTTGATATTTCCAATGAAAGGGGGAAGGATTCACACTCGTTTAGCTATGGTTGTAAGAACTTTGATGGAAGACATCAAGGGGAAAACATAAACCATTATCCCTATGATCCTAGTTGAACTGTACCGTTCTCTAGATCGGTGCAGGCAGGGGTACGGACATTTTGAAGGTTGTAATTTATTATTGCAAGTCTGGTTATTGGAACACTTTCAGAGGGGAGAATATCGTCAAGAGCTTCTGCGACAGCCATTAAATGACTATATAGCTTATCACCATCCAAAGATAATAAATTGCATCCCAGATAGGTTTGCACAGCCCGGAACTGTTGTAAGTTGGGTCCGTTTCTTCAGCAATTTGACAGACGAAAAGGTACATTGGATGTTTGAGTGGTTTTCTAGCAGTGAGTTCATCATCAGGTCAAGGGATAATACTCATTTGGTATTGATGGGGTTGCGAGGAATTTATACCTATGATCATATAAGGGTAATGAGGCAGGCAGGAAGAAAACAAGTCATACCTCGAGTTTCCAACATGGTCCAGTACAAGGCAGACTTCAAAAGGGACATCATTCCTTTCAAGTTCGAGACGCAGCATATGTGGTACCAGAAGGTCATTTTGGAAAAAGAGACTATCGAGCCAGACGGGTACCATGCCGGTCATGTGTATTTCTATCCATCATGGTTGGTAGATGATATAGCACGAGACGTCAAGCTAGGGATCAATTTGTAAAATAGGATCATTGATGATGCTACTGAGGCACGGGTCAAGTATAGAAGGCTTCACAAAAGGGTTTTCAAGTTGGAAGCTAAGCATCTGGAACAACATAAAATAGACATGGAGGCTATAAACGAATGGAAGGGGATCACCACTAAGGCAATAGAAAGGTTAGAATATCTGGAACAGGGATTGATGGAGCTCAAAGGAAAGATGAGAAAAAGGCTGGCAGATTGTCAAAACACGGATGGCAGCGAAGGAGGGCATCTAGCAAGGGCTTACTTATTATTGGACATGCGAGACCTGGGGAACCTGATTGATAGAGTCAAAAGAGCCAAGCACGGAGAAGGTCCCTCAGGGACCAACTAGATTTAGCAAATAATGTTCTTTACTATTTTCTAGCTTAGTTTAGATTTCGATTGTAATAAGGCTAAACGCCATTAGTGACTTCATTATTATTGTCGATTTAGTAAAAGTTTGGCTTATTTTCACATTAATTAAATGACGCAATATTGGCATCAATTTTCTCCAAGTCTATGTGTCGCTTAGGCCTACCTCGGGCACAACGAGGTCTCCAATTAGGACGCAAGTTAATGCATGATTTTGCAAAAATATGTTTAAATACTGCAAGCTTTATTTCAAATATCCCTTACTGACTTGGTTACCTTTTTGCTTTCTTCTTTCCTTTGATTATTCACATTCCCCAAGGTTGGTTAGTGCATACTAGCATCGTCAGCATATCACACTAGATCTAGAGGTCCTCCGCCTCCTCCTCCACCAAGCGATCCCAAAAGCAAGAACAAATAAAAAGCGAAGATGGATGATATGAGCGGTATCAGAAAGGATAACGCCATCATGACAGAAAATGTCAAAACTTCAGATGGTTGAGGCACTCCAGCATAGAATGAACTGGTATTACGTCTGGAACAAAAGATTTTGGAGCCATAAGGAGAACTGAGCAGGTCTGAAACTTGGAAAACCTCTCTCGCCCTAAATATCCCTGATTTTAACCAACAAAATCCAAACACCCAGAACCAAGAACCACCACAAAACCCACAAAACCAAAACCCTCATGCACCACACCAATACCCCACACCTTACCAAAACCTTAATCCTCCTACAGTATAACCTCCTCAACAACACCATCACCACCCAACCCAATACCCACAAACTACCACTTATCATACTCCCCAGAATTTATCACAACACACTTCTGACCTCCAAAACTCAACAAATGACCACCCTTATGCCCAGATCCCCGGAGTCCACCAAAACAACCCGATATATGTGGAAACCTTACCCCCACACCCCTCAACAAACCCTATACATACCCGAGTCGGCCGAGAGGGACATGCTCATCAAGAATATGACGGAAGAACTCTAGAAGATCTCTGGCAGAGTTCAGAATGTCGAACGTGGAAAAGGTGTTAAAGGTTTGAATTATGAAGACTTGTGCATTCAACCAAACGTGGAGTTTCTGAAGAGGTACAAACCTCCCAAATTTGAAATGTTCGATGGAACTGCTGATCCAAAAGTGCATCTGAGGACATATTGACAAGCTTGTAGGAGTGGGCATAAACGAACGAATCCGCATGAAGCTGTTTATGCAAAGCCTCACAAGGGACGCATTGTCCTGGTATATCAGCCAGAATCCGAAGAAGTGGGTGAGCTGGGTAAGCATGGCATAAGATTTTATGGACATATTTAGGTTCAACACAGAGAACGCACCAGATGTTTTCTACATTCAGAGCCTCAAAAAGAAACCAAGAGAAACCTTCTATGAATATGCTACTCGGTGGAGATCTGAGGCTGCAAAGGTAAGACCAACGCTCGAAGAAGAACAAATAAATAAGTTCTTCGTCTGAGCTCAAGACCCGCAGTACTATGAAAGGTTGATGGTTATTGAGAACCACAAATTCTCCGACATCATCAAGCTAGGATAAGAATAGAAGAAGGGACTAAAAGTGGGATGGTGACGAATTTCGAAGCACTGCAGGCCACAAATAAATCCTTACAATCGAGAGGCATTTTGAAGAAAAAGGAAGTAGGTGTTGTCATGGTGGCCCAAGATCCTAAATCTCCACTCACATACCAGACGCCTCCACCCACATATCAGCCTTCACCCCACCCCACACCACCCCCAGATACCAACAACCTGCTACTACCTACCACGCCTATAGTACTCAATCTTCATACTACTATTCACCTCCACCTGCCCGCAAAAACTACCAAAAACCACAACCAAACTTCAAACTCAGACCACCTAGACAATACACTCCGATCACTGAGCCTATAGACCAATTATATGAGAGATTGAAGGTTGTTGGTTATGTCACTCTCATCCATGTCGTTGTCATGGAGAATTCTTCTTAATGGATCAACCCACAAGATACGTGCCTATCAGTCAGGAATGAAGGGTCATACAATTGATGAGTGTCGCACATTGAAAGACAAGATTCATACACTGATCGACAACAAGGTCATACAGGCAAAGGAAACTGCACCAAATGTGCGCAACAATCCTCTCCCGGATCACAGAGGTGAGGGAGCGAATGTAATAGAGACTGTTGAAGAATGGGACCCTGAAGGGTCAATCAGACTCATTCGGGAAGGGGATGATCCTAAAACGTACCCGGTCACCCTCACACCAGTTGTGGTAAAAACCCAAGCACCATTTGAGGTTGAGGTAACTGCACCCTTCACTGTGATGGTAGCTCCCGCATCATCCTACATGTCTGAGGCATGAATAGAACTGGCATGGTCTATACACCTGAAAACTTGGGGGGAACAAGCAAGGAATCCGAATATAAGCCACCTATTGTTGAGACGGGAGCAGATGACCTTTGGAGGAAAGTGCAAGCAAATGAGTATTCTGTTGTTGATCATTTGAATAAAACTCTCGCTCGTATATCCATTTTGTCGCTGCTGCAAAACCCCGAGACACACAGGAACGCCCTGATGAAAGTGCTAAGTGAAACTTATGTACCGAACAACATCATAGTGAGGAGATGTCCAGCATGGTGGGCAGGTACTGGAGAGCCACAAAATAACCTTTCACAAATATGAGTTACCACCAAATGGGCTAAGTCACAATAGGGCATTGCACATCATAGCGCAATTTGAGGACAAGTTCATCGCTAGGGTCCTAATAGACGGAGGATCCAGTCTCAACATATGCTCACTGACCACCCTAAAGATATTGGGTAAAGGCATGCGCGAGATAC
The DNA here is from genome assembly GCA_005239495.1 of Nicotiana undulata. NCBI lineage: Eukaryota > Viridiplantae > Streptophyta > Magnoliopsida > Solanales > Solanaceae > Nicotiana > Nicotiana undulata. The sequence goes on from ML279012.1 coordinate 74,993, forward strand.
GTTTGGGAAACATGAATGTGAATGAGTTTGATTGATCCCAAAGAGCCACAATCGGGGAAATCAACCTCAACCTACAAATGGGCCCAACCTGGTTTGATGTTGAGTTCCAAGTGTTAATGGATATATCTGCCACCTAAAATCTATTGTTTGTTAGACCATGGATACATGAAGCGGGGGTAGTGGCTTCTACTCTGCATCAGGCTGTGAAGTTTGAATGGAATCATCAGGAAGTGATTTTCCATGGGGATGGAAGCAACCTCATTACACCTATCAGATCGTTCCAATCATTGAGAATAGAAAGAAGCTGGGTGGAGAGATGTACCGTCACATTGAGCGCGTCAACCCAATTGAAAAGGACAAATTGTGGAGAAACAAGATAGAAAGCATATTTCTATGGTCAGGGTATGTACCTGACAAGGGTTTCGGCAAAAACCTCCATGGCATCACCAAACCAGTACAACCGCAGTTTCATGGTATAACTTTTGGGCTCTGATACGAATACACTTGGCAAGAGTACCAAGATTGGTCACTTCCATGGCGTGGTCCTTATTATCCGTTGGAACAACCGGTACCACCTCTGCACTAGACATTCCAACAAGAAGACGTGATGTAGGGATTTGAGGAAGATGAAGGCTTGGCCGGCATGAGGAAGTTATTTCTGGATGAAGAAGATATGGATTGCAGTGCTATAGTTGAGGAGGAGGAGGAGGAGGAAGACGTTATCATTCAGACCGTGGAAAAAGGAACCATTCTCAATAAATGGACTGATGCACCATCCCGAGCCCGCCGAGTTCCTTAGTAGCTTGGCAGATTAGCATCAATTATTTTTTAAGCATTTGAGATATTTTCAGTATTTTGTTTTCAAATAATCGCTTGAGTCATCGAGCCGCATTTGTTTACGTTTTAAAGATTTCAATTAATGAATTTCTATTTTTTTTTTTTTTGTATTTACTATTATTCTCTATATTTTCTCTCTTTACAACATTATTATTACCTATCCCGATGAACCTGTGAATGTGACATGTAATGAGACAACGCAAGATAAGGATAGTGATTCAGAGGATCTGGAAGATGATACAATACCTAAGAAAATCATCAGAGAAGTGGAAAAGTTTGAAAACAGGCCAAATTCCAACTTGGACTAAACTGAAGAAGTTAACTTAGGAGATTTCGAAATGGTCAAGGAAACGTTCATGAGCATTCATCTATCACCGTCAGTGAAGGAAGAGTACATCAGATTCCTAAAAGAATATCAAGATATCTTTGCATGGTCCTATGACGACATGATGGGTTTGAGCACATCCATAGTCGCTCACAAGCTACCCACTAATTCTACATGTCCACCGGTTAAACAGAAGCTCAGAAAGTTCAAGACAGATATGAGTTTGAAGATAAAAAAGGAGGTCACCAAGCAGATCAAAGCCAAGGTTCTTAGAGTGGTCGAGTACCCGACTTGGTTGGCCAACATTGTGCCAGTTCCCAACAAAGATGGGAAGGTCAGAGTATGTGTAGACTACCGAGATCTAAACAGGGCAAGTATGAAATATGATTTCACGTTGCCTAATATACACATATTGATCGACAATTGTTCCAAGCATGAACTCTAATCCTTTGTGGATTGTTTCGCGGGGTACCATCAGATCTGGATGGATGATGAGGATGCTGAAAAGACAGCCTTAATCGCGCCGTTGGGAACATATTATTATAAAATGATGCCATTTGGTCTGAAGAATGCCAAAGCCACCTACATGAGAGTTATGACAACTATTTTCCACGACATGATACACAAAGAGATAGAAGTTTACGTTGATGACATTTTCATCAAATGCTGGAAGAGCACGGATCACATAGCAGATATGAGGAAATTCTTCGATCGGCTTCGAAGGTCTAATATGAAACTGAATCCTACAAAGTGTGCTTTCAGAGTCCCTGCCGAAAAATTGTGAGGATTCATCGTCAGTCGCAGAGGGTTTGAGTTGGACCCATCAAAAGTCAAGCAATTTAAGACTTGCCACCGCAAAGTAATAAGAAAGATATAATGAGATTTTTAGAGCGTCTCAATTACATCAGTCGCTTCATAGCACAATCAACAGTGATATGTAAGCCGATCTTCAAAATACTGAGCAAATATGCTGCAACAAGTTGGACTGAAGAATGCCAGAAAGCCTTCGACAAAATAAATGAGTATCTGTCCAAACAGCCCGTTTTGGTCCCACTAGAGCCAGGAATACCACTTCTTCTTTATTTGTTTGTGCTAGACGGAGCTTTTGGTTGCCTTTTGGGACAACATGATGAAACTGGAAGGAAGGAGAAGGAAATATATTATTTGAGCAAGAAATTCACACCCTACGAAGCTCGGTACTCTTTGCTAGAACGCACCTATTGTGCTTTGACATGGATATCTCAGAAGTTGAGGCACTATTTCTGCGCATACACTACATACCTCATATCAAGGATTGATCCACTGAATATAACTTTCAGAATCCCATGCCTACGGGTAAGTTAGGAAAGTGGTAAATATTGCTGAGTGAGTTCGACATCATCTATGTAACTCAGAAGGCAGTCAAAGGGCAAGCATTGGCGGATCATCTGGCAGATAATCCCGTAGACAGAGGATACAAACCATTGAAAACAATGTTCTTTGATGGAGCATAAAATTTCAAAGCAGTAGGTATTGGAGCTTTCTTGGTATTAGAAACCGGCCAACACTATCCGGTATCTACAAAACTCAGATTTCCCTCAACAATATGGAAGAATATGAGGCTTGCATCTTGGGACTCAGGTTGTCTATTGACGTGAATGTTCAGGAGCTGCTAGTAATTGGAGATTCCAATCTATTGGTTCTTTAGGTTTTAGGAGAATGGTCTACAAAGAACACCAAAATATTTCCATATTTGCATTGTGTACAAGAGTTGATCAAGAGGTTCACAAAAGATAGAATTCAAACATGTTCCGAGGGTTCAGAACGAGTTTGTAGATGCATTAGCCACTTTATTTTCCGTGATACAACATCCAGACAAGAATTTCATCGATCCTATCCCAATAGGAATTCATAAGCAGCCAGCTTATTGTGCTCATGTTGAAGAAGAGAGCGATGGAAACCCGTGGTTCCATGACATCAAGGAATATTTGTGTAAAGACCCGTAAAATTTCTTGCTTAAAATAATTCCCGAATAAGTTGCCGAGTGGTTAACTCTGTGGGAGTTCTTAAAACGGACCTTAATTTTTGTAAAAATACCCCAGATTTGAAAGGACTTAATTTTTCCAGAAATTGGGGGTTATGCGACGCACTATGGGATCGCAGAACGTGTATGCGGACCGCATAGTGGTCGCATACACGGGCAGGTCGCTACCCAATTGAAGGGGTGTTATGCGACGCATAATGCGGTCGCATAACGTGTATGCGACGCATAA